>JAGVVM010007748.1:0-22507 GCA_019149425.1 Psidium friedrichsthalianum
ATTGTGGTTTTTCCCTAATTTCCACAATTTTTGAGGATTTTTCTGAATTTGTTAAGATTTTTCTGAATTTTTTTTTTTAGATTTTTCTAGAATTTTTTGGACTTTCCCTATTTTTGGAATATTTTCTGTATTTTCTGGGATTTTTACTTTGATTATCTAAAATTTTTTCTACATTTTCAAATATTTTCTATATTTTCTAGCGAATTTCCAAATTTTTCTAAAGTTTTTATGATTTTTTATTACTATTTTTCTTGTTTTTCTACAATTCCCAAATTTTCCTAATTATTTAAACCTCTTTTTTTATTTTATTTTTGGTTTTTATTTATTATTTTATTATTATTATTATTATTTATTTAATTAATAATTTTTTTATTTTCGGAATTTCCTAATTGTTCTAAATTTTTTATAAGATTTTTAGAATTTTTATATATTTTTTACTCTATTTTTATTTTTGTTTGATTGTTTATTTGTTTATTATTATTTTTATTATTATTTTTATATATTTTTTATACTAATATTTTTTATTATTATTTATTATATATTATTATTATTATTATGATTTTTACGGATTTTTACTTTTTCGGGATTTTATATTACTTATTTTATTATTTTATTATTTTTTATTATGTTTTATTATGCATTTAATTATTATTTTCCTAATTTCCCGGACCGGGTCGGGTCGACCCGGCCCATGACCCGAAGGTCCGAACCTAAGACCCGGGGACAAAACGACGCCGCTTAGACTTTTATTAGTTAGTTTTTTTTTGTTTAATTAATTTTTTTTGGTTTCATTTATTATTTTTATTATTGTTTATTTATTTTTTATTAGTTATACGGACCGAGCCGAGGGACCCAGCCCAAGACCTGGCCCGGCCCGAAGGCCCAGATCCTAACCTTATACCAAAACGACGTAGTTTTAGGAATTCTTTTTAAATTTTCGAATTTTTTATTTTTGTTTTTTTTTATAGAGGGAGGCCGCTGGCGTGGCTGCCACGTGGCGCCATGCCAGCGTTGACTGGTCAACTGAGTTGATCAGTCAACTCGGTCGTCTGAGAAGACGACCGGAGCCCCCGAAATCCCGGCGAGACTCGCCGGAGTGTCGCCGGAGGGCCGAAACCGGGAGCAAACTCGGTTGCTCTCGGTTCCAACACGGCCCAAGCTACTCCCTCGACATTCTAGAGTCATCCCCGACGTCAAGTGAGCCTCGACGATCGCCGAGACTGCCCTGAGCAGACCGACCAGTCGCCGGCTCCAGCGAGGGCTTCCTTGCCGAAAAAAAAATTCTCTCGGAACTCACGGCTTCCAGTTCAACCAGCATCACAAAGGTTTGAGAAGACTTACCCAAGCTCCACCGGAGCTCGACGAGCGGTGAGCGGCTCGGCCATGAGCGTCACAGCTCGGGCTGAGGTTCGCCGGACCCTGGACCACCGACTCCAGCCACAAACGATGCAAAACAGACACCGAACAAGGCTTAGAGTTGGTTTTAGGAGTGATACAAAACAAGACTCACGCGAGGGGCACGCGGATCTGACGTGACCGGGAGTAAAATGCGTGTAATGGCCCGGATGGCATTTCGTCGAGCAGGCGGCGTGCGTTCTTAGACAACCCGACAAATCGGAGACCGAGACTCCACAGGCGGAGCCAAGACGAGCAGGCGTACAAACATGCTTATGATGAAAGAGTATGACACATGGTGGTTCGGTTTGGCTCGGCTTCGTCAGAAACCAAACCGAGCCGAACACTCAACTCGAAATAAACGGGAACAGAAACAGGGGAGGTCTATGGGTGGCGAGGACGAACCTGTTTGGCCACGTGATGAACGTCGGGGCTTCTTGGAGGCTATCTACGTCGTGTTGAGGGGCGGGGGTGGCCGGACGTCCGCCAGTCGCACTCGAGTCTCTCCTCCTCTCTCGCTCTTGCTCAGGGTTTTCTTGCTCTCCCTGTGTCCCCCTTTCGTCCTCTTTTTTTTTTTTTTCTCTATATGCCCTCATGCGAGAACTTTCTGGAATCTCTTGTCCCCCGTCGTCTCCTTGCCCGGCTGAGACAGCTCAGCTCGTACCTCATAACGGCCTTCATTCGTCCTCTCCTGCGGATAACGGATGCGCGCGTTGTACATCGAGCACGTGCACAAGACGACAAAAGGGGGAGATTTGTCGACGTAGGGCATAACGGCATGGTTCGGGACGAGCAGCAGAAAACCTAAAAAAAACGTGCGCGCGTGCTGTGTGAGAAGTTGAAGATGATGAATAGTGTCGGGTCATGGGTCGGGTCGGCCCGACCCGGTGACCCGACCGGCCGGAAAAGGATCAAATTGAGCTATAATTCGGTCTTTTTTTGTGAAATTGAGGCCAAAAATGGATTTCCCACGATGGATTACCTCTAAAAATGAGGTTTTTATGAAAATTTTGCTTGAAATTGGACAAAAACCCCAAATTTTCGGTTTGACCCGAGTATCCAACTTGCAAAATTCAAACATTTAAGGACTTTTTTTTCGCAAAAATTGATGCCACCGATGGATTCAGAAGGCCAAAAACTAGGGGGTGACATGCCCCGATTTTCAATTCAATCCCTAGAAAAATTTTAATTGCATTTCAAGCACTTTTGAGGACTAAATTGAAAAACTGAAAATTGCACTTTGGCCCCTTTGTGTGAAATTGGGCAATTCAGTAGATTTTTGGACTTGATTTTAATTTTAGAAAATAGAGGGTGGTGACATGACTTCAAAATGTAAAAATCCAAAATTACAGGATTAAAAAGAAATTTCTAGAATTTTTTTCAATGAATTTGGAAAATGTGACTTACAAAGCAAGTCCTATTTCCAGATTAATTTTTTCAAAATTTCTTTGGCCAAAATGAAGAGAAGAACAAAATAAAAATATGGACTATTTTTATGTATTTTTGTGGCCGCAAATGCTATTTTTTATGGATTTTTAGTATTTTTCTATTTTCTGAAAAATATTAAAAAATGCGAAAAATATGAAAAATTATTTTTTGTTCAAAATTGGTTCCTTAGTCTAGGCTAGGGCTTCCAAAGTTGATTTTGTAATTTTCTCATTTTTTCTTGATTTTTTTATGAATTTTCGAAAATAAAATGCAAAAATACCGAAAATATGAAAAATTATTTTTGCTCAAAATTGGATCCCTAGGCCAAACCAAGGTCCCCAAAGCTGATTTTTCAATTTTCTGAATTTTTATGGATTTTCTAAAAATTTTCTAAAAAATAAAATTGCCGAGAATCAAGTGTCAACAATAATCATGTATAAAAAAGAGATAAAAGAAGAGAAGAGGCGCACCCAAGATATAACGTGGTTCAAACAACCAAGAGAAAAAGAGTCTCTTGGAAGCTTATGGCCATGGTGGTAAATCCCCAATTCATCTTATTTTCTTTGGGGAGGATTTATCATCCTTTAATAGAGAGCAATACAAGGGATTACAATTATTAATTTGGTAACTACAGATATTGCACAATCTAGCCATATTTCCTATTATATTGGGATTAGGAAAATCTTGCATCGTTATCGTTCCAACAAAGAATGAAAAGAAGTACCAATAAAGAAGTTAGAAAAAATTCCAAATAAGAACCTGAAATGCTCTCATTTTCTCAAATAAGGGCATGTAGTGGACCTTGTTTCAAATGAGGACCTAAAGTGGTTTCATTATTTTAAAGAAGGGCTTGACCAAGGGTATTTTTGTCATTTGTATTTTCTAAATTCTTTTCTTTTTTTCTTTTTTCTCCTTCGCTTTTGCAGTTGGCCTTTCTTAGATGACTAGCCTTTGACGAGGGCTAGGCGAGGCTCCCTGGCAAATCTAGACGAGGATAGCCTCGCCGACCACAACAAAGAAAAAAGAAATGGGAAATAAAAAGGAAAAAAGATAATGACGAATCTGTCCTTGTCATGCACTTATTTGAAATAACAAGGGCATTTCAGGCCCTTTTTTGTGAAAAGATTCACTTTAGGTTTTTATTTGAGAAAATGATATTCACTTCAATTTTTTATTTGAAATTTTCTCGCGAAATAAAAAATTCTGCATGCATGTGACCCAGGATGGTCAAACTGTAATGATACTACCACAAACTTGTGTCTGCCGGAGCACTTAAATTAATCACTCGTTTTATTCATGAGACCCTTATTTCACTATAATTAAAAGGAAGGAACGGATCACTTTCTGTGGTACGAAGCGGTGCGGAGAGTTGAATCCCGGCACGAACATCATTACTGCCTAAGTTTGTCCTCTGGGTCCACTTCCAGACATCTGAGCCTGTATTTTCTTTGTTTATTCCATTTAGAATCATCTGATTTCGAGTCTTATCATCAAAAAAATGAAGGGCATTAGCTTTAGAACAAAGATCGTTGCCTAAAGAAGTTTCAGTAAGACAAGAAAGCGAGCTGGATATATTCTGGTCCTAACCAATGATTCTTGGCAGAATCTTGGAGCGTGTTATTAGGCGGTCGGGGTCCACTAAATACACAGCTTAGGATTATCCCTAATCTCGTAATCAGGGCCAAAGGAGAAAATTAACGTACCCACTTCTGGACTCCTGTCTTGGTCTCTAGAGATGTGGTTCTTAATCAGTCCGCTCGCCGTCGTTTAGTGTGAATACTCGAATCACTATATTCACTTTGTACCGGTTCTATGAGATCAAAGTTGGTCTCTGCCTCATTTGTGCAATTGCAAATTTTGGGTTCAGCCAATCCGGTCGAAAAATGTTGGGAATAACAACAATGAAGAATCGTAAAAGAAATGAAAAGAAGTACCAATAGAGAAATTAGGAAAAATTCTCAATAAAGACCTAAAATGCTCTCGTTTTCTCAAATAAAAGTATGAAGTGAACTTTGTTTCAAATAAGAGTATGAAACACCCTCTTTATTTCAAAAAATGATTTGACCAATGGTATTTTTGTTGTTTACATTTACTGAAAGTTTTTTCCTTTTTTTTTCCCCTTTTTCTCCCTTCGTTTTTGCTATTGACGGGCCATCGACGAGGGTCCCCTCACCCAGGTAGCGCGAGGGTCGCCTCGCCAACTGCGTCAAAGAAAAAAAAGAATTGTAAAAAATAAAAATAAAAATAAAGTCGAAATTGCTCTTATAAGGCTCTTCTTTGAAATAATGAAAGCACTTCATATTCTTATTTGAAAAAAGATCTATTTCAAATTTTTATTTAAGAAAATAAAGACACTTTATGTCTTTCTTTGAAAATTTTCCACAAAATTAAAATTCTGCATACATGTGACCTAGGATGGTCAACTTGTAATGATACTGCCACAAACTTGTGTCTGCCAGAGCACTTAAATTAATCACTCGTTTTAATCGTGAGGCCCTTTTTCCACTATAATTAAAAGGGAAGAATGGATCACTTTCTGGGGTACGAAGCAGCCGTGGAGAGCTGAATCCCGGCATAAACATCATTTTTTACAGAGGAAAAGTCGTCTCCACTAGTACGATAATGCACGAATAAGGACCAAAAATAAAGGTTTGTTTTTACAGATATCGAAGTGGAGGAAGGGAATAACTGCGTCAGCTATCGATTTAAATAAAGTAATGAATGAATGGGTGTCGTGCTAGTGGGCTTCCTAGAATCCGAGAATGTTTTTCCGTCACGAAGAAGAAAGTGATCGTTTGATCAGGGTGGCATGTCTGTTCATGTCCCTGTGAGTTTACGTTTCAGCTGCAGCTACCGATGCAATTCAGTGGTTCTACATTCTATTGGCCCCATATAGCCGGAAAAGGGCAAAATCAGGAATAACCCATTGAGCACTCACCCATTTCTTGGAGATCGTGCGTCAATGACTTGTCCACTCTTGAATATATCTTTGGAAGGTTATCTGTCATTGAAGTTAGGATTAATATCAAAAATTTATCATCCATTAATTTTCATTAAATTTTATTATTAAATTACTTAATTAGATGATGCGTTAGAGCTGACTGATATACCAGTGGGGGATTTTTACCTTCCGTTTATCACAGATATATCATGTTTGATTTTTTTTATTTTTAACCAATTTAACGAAAATTAAAGGATGATAAGTTTATCACAGGTGTATCGTTTGAATTTTTTGTTAAAAAATTAGTTTGTGATAAATTTATTACATGTATACTAGTTTGAGGTTTTGTTCGTAATATAAACCTTTGAAATTATTACCCCGATATCACAAAACATAAGGATGGTCTAATGCAATTCTAATGATTTCAATCCGGAATTAGGGTAGTTCAAATCTCATTAATTGCATGTTAATTGCTCCATGTTAGGGTTATTTGCATAGGTCAAAACTTGAGCATTATCGATTTATGGGACTTACCGGGTATTTCATGAGACTCCGAATTGCCAAGTCTTCACTCCTCGCACTTAGAGAAAAAAGAATCGAGTTGATTTGATTTTTGAATAAACTTTTTTTAATGTAAGTACTAAATACATGATTTTTTTTTGTGTTTCAAAAAAGAAAAAAGAAAAGAAATTAATCTATGACATTACAATATTTATAAGTTTATAATCGATGGCAGTTGGATCATTTATTGCTTTCAAAAGATTGAACTTATCTTATGGAGAAGACTCGATTGGCATGAATGAATTGATATTCTAGCTGAAGGAGCCAATCCCAAAAGATATGCAACAGAATTACTCGAAATTAACTTACCGAAAATCGTACTTGAATTATTGATCCGAAAAGTGTATCATAGAACAGACATACCTCATTTTCACAGATTAAATGTATTCAATGTAGCGAGAGATTGTTCGTTCCGATACAACGTTCAGAAAAGGGGAAGGGAGAATCGTTGTCATGTTCATCACTGTTTTCTCTCTCTTTTTCTCTATTTTTTCGTGAACGCAAGAAGTAAAAAATAAATGATGTATATAAAGGTGATCTCTTTATCATTAAAGGAGTAAATGCCTTTGCAGTTCTCAAAACCATGTCAAATTCTTTAGGAGTATACATAATTCCTCCTTGAAGGATATGAAAGGGGTTTCTCCAAAAACCATACTATTATCGAGGTCACATTAGGCAAGCCAAAACACATTGAGGAAGAAATTGGGGTTAAATGGATGAAATCGCATGAGGAAACAACATAAGAAGAAGCTCAATTTTGTGTATTCATACGAATTGTGTTCGTTCCAAATTTGTAATGGCATGTTTGTAAGGAAAAGGACACTTTTGGTGCCAAAAGTTATGTACGAAGATCACTTTAGTGCCAAAATTTTTAATAAGATTACTTTTTTTTTTTTGCGTATCGAAGGTGTCCGAGCCAGCGTCCGTACGTTTAATAAGATTACTTTAATGCTAAGTTTTTTTAAAAAGATTGTCTTAGTGCCAGTCTGATTTGGCTCGTCGAAAATCCAATGTGGCCTTATGTTATTAATATATGACGCTCATGTGGCCTGTACGGAGGTCCACTGTAGCATTTTTTTTTTCAAATTTAATTTTTTTGTTTAAAATAATTTGAAAAATAAGCTGAAAATTTAAAAAAGAAAAAAAGAAAAAAAAAGAATATAGCATCAAATGGTGAGGATTGCTGTAATCCTCGCCACCACCACCCCTACCACCACCAACACTGGCCATGCCCCACCACCACCGGCCATTGCCAGTGGTGGTGGAGGCGGCGGCATCAAGGGCTTCTTGATTTTGATTTTTTTTAATTTTAAGTTTTTTTAATACATTTTTAAGTTTATATTAATTTTATTTTTAATAAAATTTTTATTTTAAATGATTAAATTTATGTAGTTTCTAAATTTGAATTTGATTTATTTTAATTTATTTTAAAGTGTAGAAGTCCACATGGCAGTTCACGTGGACTTATTTTTTTAAATTTCATTTTACATTAAAAATTATTTATTGATTACACGCGACACTTTTGGCCAGAATAGGTATTAAAGTGATCATTTTGTCTTCAACTTAACATTAAAGTGATCAAGAAGAAATTTTTAGCACCAAAGTGATCTCCATACGTAATTTTTGGCATTAAAAGTGTCTTTTTTCCATGTTCACAAGTGCCACCATTGCACAATGATTTTTACAGAACGTTACTAACTCATTCTCACCAAATGTTGACTCTAAATTGCTCAATTCACTGAACTTTTGGTTACTTTCCATTGATGGACTTTGGTCAAAATATGGTCAGTTTTTTTGGCTGAATGCTGGCATGGTGTTCAATTTGACATCATGCAGCAAAAAAAAAAAAAAACTAAAACTAAAACTAAAATTGGTAAGAAACCAAAAAAAAAAAAAAAAGGAAGGAAGGACAGATGGCCTCCCCCAATGCGGAGGAATGCCGATCTTCTCCCCTCAACAATACAGAAAGATCACTGGCTCATTATTATCGTCGCGAAAAGGATCTCTCCCATCCTCCATGTTGGTAGAGAATCGATAACTCTACATTGTCAATACCGGTGAAACTTCACCCGTATTGTTTTCTTTTTAATTAGCTATTTTGTTGTTAACCATTTTTTTTTTTTGGTAAAGTATCTTTTCTGGTCAGCTTGCCTAGAAGATTAGCCAGACTATGATCGAAAGCCAACAATTACAAAAAAGAAGGAGAGATCGGTGGGAAATTCAATCAAGGGCTTTGCTGGTATAAAAGTTTTTCGAGTAAGAGTAACAATAGCATACTGTGTGGGCTATGAATTTTTAAAAGAATAGGTCTCATAATAATTTTTAATTATTTATTTTAAATCCGAAACGGGCTATTAATCTTCATAATTAAGAGAGTGACGTAATCAAAAATTTTTTTTTCCCCAAACTAAAAGCGAGGTACCTCGTTGCAAATGCCGTAGCGGTTAGCGACGGTAAAATTTCGCGCGGACGCGCGGTACAAGGGCGCGTGGCTGATCTCCATGAAATGAAAGCACCCTGCTTTTCTCGAGCTTTCTCCTTATTCGTACGAGCACACGCTAAATTTGCGCTTCTCAATGCATCGTCTGTCGCTGCCTGCTTCTTCCAGATTTCTTGTTCCTCACACAAAAACAAAACCCTAATCTCGCTCCGTATTCCACAGTCCCACTCACGACATGAATGATTGAACACTGTAATCCACTGTTTTCTCAGCTCTCTCTCTCTCTCTCTCTCTCTCTCTCTCTATCTTTCGGACATCAACCTCGTCCTCGCCCTCGCCCTCGCTGTACTTCTATATATACAAACTACCGACACAGGAGCACCACGTGCTGCTGCTCTCGTGGTACACGCATCCATAATGGAGGGACTGTACGGGCCGCACTTTCCATGGAGGCTGTTCCGGAGGACCTGCAGGTTTCTCCGGGAGAAAGTAACCGCAATCATCGTCGTAGTCACCATCCTTTTGGTAGTTCTGTTCATCCGCAAGGCTCGACGTCCTTCCGCCGCCTACGCGGGTCGGACCGCCGCCAGTTTTTGGTGCCGGGTTCGTCGGCCGTATCCGATGCGGGGTCGAGCATGGTTGCTGTTGCAGATGACGGAGAAGAGGAAGAAGATGATGTCGGCGACGATGTCTCAACGACGCTTCGAGCTAAAGTCGCTGCGCACCCCCTTTACCCTAAAGTGCTCGAGGCGTATGTTGATTGCCACAAGGTATGGCCGATACGGCTCTTTGGCCTCCTTCAAGAAAGTGGTTTTACTGTTTACGAAGATTAGAGTTCCGAAGCGACACTAACGTGAAGCATATAGCTGTCGTGTATTGAATTAATTCCCGGTTCTTTTCTCTTTGCGCCCCCCGCAGGTGGGGGCTCCGCCGGAAGTAGCCGGTTTGCTGGACGAAATCCGGCGACAAAGTGACTACGTTTCTATGGTCGCAGGATCTGTTACCACTTGTCTCGGTTCGGATCCCGAACTTGATGAGTTCATGGTCTCTCTCTTCTGCCCGTTTTGACCGAAACCCTAGTGAATTTTACTCGAATTCTTTCGGTTTTCTTGCTTTCGGACATGGACGTTTAGGCTTGGCGGCACCAGTTTGGTTTTGTTTTGGTCTTTTTCCTTCTTTCGATCTTCTTCTTATTCTTCTTTTATTTTCTCGAGGGCGAAACTAATAATCTCCAATTTAATATTTGTTATGGGCGGCTCAAAACCGAATGTCTTCACTCATTGTTCTTAATTACGTAGGAAACTTACTACGGGATGTTGGTGAAGTACAAATCGGATCTGTCAAGGCCGTTCGAGGAGGCAACCTCGTTCTTGAACACCATGCGTGACCAGCTCAAAGCTCTTTCCCACGGGTCGTCTTCATCAACCAACTATCTTCACGGTCTCTCTCTCTCTCTCCCTCTCTCTCTCTCTCTCTCTGCGCGCTGTTCCTTAAAGATGTCGCGCCCTTTCTATAGGGTAATATACATTAAAAACAACACGGAGAAGAAGAAGACATCTCTAGTCGCTGTAGAAGTGGACTAAAGAAAGCCTCCCAACGAAACCCTAGAAAGGAAAAGTCCTTTTTTTTTATTCTTGCCTTTCTCGTTTGTGGTGAATGTGCATTCAAGTTCAGTTTTGACGTTAACTAAGTATTTGATTGCTGGGGGTCTCGACTCTCTTATTAGTTCTTAAGTAGCTTAAGAGTCGTAAATAACTGATTGGCTTGCCTTGAGCCGCTCTTAAGTAGACCAAGACTGTGCTAAAAGACTTAAGTCGACTTTAAGAAAACATTTGCTTTGTGTTAGCGTAGTTCGAGAAAGTTAGTTTTACGTGAGCTGTATACTTAAGAATAGAACCCTCCTTTTCAATCTGCCTCTTCAGCTTGTTTGCCATTGAAGAAGTTTTTTTTTTTTTGGACAGCCCATAAAGGACAGTAAAAAATTGCTGTGCATATATGATTGTTAACTAACAGCAAGTCAACTTACAGCGCTTCCTTTTGGGGGTTCTTCTTTTCTTTTCTTTTTTCTTTTTTTTGCGAAAAAGTGGAGTAATAATGTCACAAATGAAATGAAAGATTGCATTTGCTGCGTCCACATTGTCTATTCATTATCTGTGTTGTGTGCCCACATTGAAATCTTCAAGATTGGCAATGCTTGTGAATTGCTGAGTGGCTTTTTGTTCGTCTCTCTAGTGTCTCGGATTTAATACATGCCGTCCAAAATTGGTCTGGAGCGACGCATCCCTCCAATTTAGTTTTTCCGGGCTCTTCCTTTTTAATTTAAGGACGAGGAAGCCTGTCTTAGATGAGGAAAAAAAATTGCCATAACGGTTTTCATGAGGCTCAAAAGGAATTTGGGAACGTCGAATGAATTGATTGGACTAAAATCGGTCAGAAGAAAGCAGCTGCTCGTCTTGGCCAGGGCTTTCATACTCTATATCTAATCACCGGAACAACTCTGAGACTCCAAGTCCCTGCAAGGACATGAAGGGCATCTCAGTATACATAATTCCATTACATGGACTGTGGTACAGGTCTCTTTTCTCAGACGCCTTATTGGTTTAGATAAAGACGTTGTTTGATATAATCAATCTATCGAGTGCCTAGTGTGTGTGTGTGAATGCTGTTCTTTGCTTTTGCATGTTGTGTTGTGTTCTTTTTACATCTCTGCCGCTGTCATGGCAGTTTTTGTGGGTCATCCATGCTTTAAAAGACTTAAGAGTCCTTTATTTACTCTCAACTTTTATTTATTTTATTTTTATTTTCGATCGAGGATTAGTACAAGTTCCTAAGGAGGATGACCTTTCGACCGACCATGGATAGGGAAATATTATTTACTCCCTGAAAACTGTTTTGAAGGTGGACTTGTACTTGCATGTCGGATGTTGAAGATCTAGAATTGTTCTCTGCACGTGAAATAACTCATTAATAATTCTCATAGGATGTTGAGAATAAAAGGGGTAGAACATGAGCTCACGGGCAATTGACAATCATTTCAACCATCAAAAGGCAGAATCCTCATATATTCCTCGTCGAAGTCACACGAAGCACTAGTATGTTGGATAACAGGCAAAGTGAATGTTGGAATTCAGATTGTGCGAAGCATGGTTTTCATAACGATGATAGTTTTGGTTTGTGATGTGCAAGTGTATATGTGTGTAGTATAGCTTTATAGGCATTGCCTTAGAGAAAATACTGTTTCACTAGATTAACAAAACGGTGTTGCATAGTTGTAGGAGAAGATGTTGGTGTTGGTGTTGGTGGAGGAGTACAAGGGTACGGAGTTTATTCTCGACTCGCCACACCTTTTACATGAATGAGCTGTGGCCTTCTTATAGGCATTTTGGCCGACTTAGTACAACTTCCTTAGAGGATTCTTCCAGATTTCTTAATAATGAAGCTAAGCTGTGTATTTTTCACTTGAACTCCTCTTGCTTGCATCATACACCACCTACAATAGTCTAGATGAGCTAGATTCCTTGTTTTGCAGAGACTTGGACAGAATAACTCTTTGACCACAAAGCTGGATATAACTAGTTCTAGCTGGACACCCTTGTTCTTCAAGTTCCTGACTTCATGATTAAGCTTGCCACATTCTTGACATAGTTGACATAGTTGTGGCGAAATAGAGAGGATTTGGAAAATGGATCAAGATAGAAAAAGTGTTGTACAGTTCCAAAATATGGTATTATACTCGGAATGCTGAGATAGGACAGAATAACTCTTTGACCACAAGCTGGATATTAACTAGTTCTAGCTGGACATCCTTGTTCTTCAAGTTCCTGACTTCATGATTAAGCTTGCCACATTCTTGACATAGTTGTGGCGAAATAGAGAGAATTTGGAAAATGGATCAAGATAGAAAAAGTGTTGTACAGTTCCAAAATATGGTATTATATACTCGGAATGGTGAGATTGGCCTTCGTAATGGAACAGTCGGAACATGACATTTAAGTTAACGGGCCTCACTCAACACTCAGTAAAAATTTTCCAATGGACTTGATATACCAATTCGAAAACCAGTTTAGAATTCCTGGCACTACTCTACAAAATACCATGTTGGCCAGTGTTCCTGTCTTTCCTCGCCTAACTTCACTCTTTACTTTGATTAAATCAATTTGCCATCCTTCTCCTGCTTTTGAGGCTGCATGCTTAATAGAATAATGATACAATCCATGAATTTCCATTGGGGACGGATGAACTTTGTCCCACAACTCAATGCTTTAATCTTCTAACCTTTTAGTGCACTTAAGCAAAGATTGTGCGCGACCCATTGCCCCGGTCTATTTTTAGCATCTTTCTGTGATAAAGCTCCCTCAAGCCATTCTCGTGATGTGGTCCTGAGTTTCTGCATTTATATATTTTTAGACTGTGAGCTTAAGGTTTGTTGATGGCATAGTCAGCGACTGAGTAAGGATACCGAGCACGTGTGAGAGTGTACTTGGCCGCGCTGGAGTTTAATTAGTATATTAGAATGATGTTTCAGGCCAGTTGTTTGAGTTTCCGTTGTGAGCCTGCCATCTTCTCACCGAGATTGCACGACAGACACCCCTCGAACTTTCGGGACAAATTAGTGTTCCATGATCTCGCGTCATGGAAACCTCTATTGGGACATGGTTGTGCGATTTGCTATAGTCTCATTGTTAGTGCCACGATTCATCAATATTTTCCAAATCAGTATCAGCTGGGGATCCTTTTCTGCTGGTGATAACATGCACAATCATGGCACTCAGATATTCTATGTTTGGAGCTTTTTATTTTTACGTCACCGTCGCTTAGTTGTTGAAGCGAATGTGTGTGTATGGTAACATTCTATCTTGGCCAACGTTGCTCCACTCTTTATTTAGAGTTAGCGCCGACTATAGATGAGATTCATTATCTATAGAAGGAGAACTGCATGAGTCAATTTTGTGATTTTGGACACAAAGTATTGTCCCCAGTCTTTATTGTCCTTGTGAACGTTTTCATCACTTGGAATCCGGTTGCATTAATCTCGTTTGTGAAAATGCAAACATCATCACTTCGGTGAAAATGAAAAAGCACCGCGTGGCCAATCTCCTGCAGCTCTTTCTTTCTCGTATTAGGGCAAGTACAGAATCTGTTTTCCCTGTGAAAGAGTAGAAAACGGGGGAGACGGCGGAAAGGAAAATATGGGAAAAGGACAGATCAAAAAAGTGAGGAAGGAGTTGGTCCCCGGGTTGACGCTGCGGCCTGTGCCCTTTTGTCAAGAGAACGCACGAAGAAACGACAGCATCTTCATCATCTTCAGTCTTCCCTTCTTCTGCCAAATTCCAGGGTTTCCCAGGTTTTAAGGATTTAAATGAGTAGACTTCTTTAGTTCCCATCTGACCAGGTCGGAGGGACGGGAGTTATGCACGTTGGCTTTCAATTCTCTGGTTTGAGATGGCTGTCCGGTGCTTGCGATGGTGGCGTCCGTACGTCCCGTGGACGCACCCGACCCGACCTGGACCACTGAGTCGGATTCGACATCACACACCTCCTCCTCCACCCTTTCTGTCTCTGACCTTCTCTCTCTAAGAGAGAGAGAGAGAGAGAGAGAGAGAGAGAGAGAGAGCAGGAACTGATGTGGGTCGGGTTGCGGAGCATCATAAATGACATTGGGTTATGTGGACCATCACCTGCATGGGACTTCATCCATTCTGTGCCCATCCACTCAGCCCATGCGATCTCTTTCGGACAATCTCGTTTGCGTAGGACCTACCCTTGCCTTCCTGCCTGAAAATAATAACAGAAATTTTAAGAAAATGAAACAGAAGATGTTGCCGGAGTGGGTCGAGTCTTTTTATGTATGTTATGATTTGTAACGAGCAAATTCAAGAAATTGATCATCCTCATGATGAGCCTGGCTTTTTCCCTTTGCTGTTCCAAGTGACAGAAGATGGTGCCGGGTCATCCGAGGAGGATCTTAGTGGAGGCGAGATCGATGTGTCGTCGGAGGGAAATCGGTCCAGCGAAGACCTGGAACTCAAGGGCAAACTCCTGCGCAAGTACAGCGGATACATAGGGGCTCTAAAGCACGAGTTCTCCAAGAAGAAGAAGAAAGAGAAGCTGCCGCAGGAGGCCCGGCAGTTGCTGCTCGATTGGTGGAGCATTCATTGCAACTGGCCATACCCCACGGTAAAACATTTGCACTCCATACATGTGGTTAAAACTAATCCTGGAATCGTCTGTTAGTTGATGTTCGGGTGAGAGGACTAATGTGCTTGGTGTTCCTGAATACATACAGGAAGCGGACAAGCTCGCATTGGCAGAGGCGACGGGGCTGGCCCAGAAGCAGATCAACAACTGGTTCATAAATCAGAGGAAGCGCCATTGGAAGCAGGCCGAGAACATGCAGTCCGGCGTCACGGAGAGTCTGTACGGACTGTTCTTCGCGAATTAGTGATATCGGGTCTTAAAAGCAAGATTTCTTGTGTAGGATCACCGCATAAGTTAGAAAAACTTGCCTCTTGGTTTTGAATGCAATTGAAAATACTCTCCTTCTTTCTCGATTCCGAGGGCGTCGGCCGTGTGTCGTAGTGCTGCCTTTACAATTGGATGATTGGTCCAGGACTGTGACATGATCACTCTTGACCATTCCTTTCCTATTGATGTCCATACGCAATTGAATTATAACTCTAATTAGAGTCATCGGTTTCTAGTACGATTCGGTCCTACCTTGGAATTGAGAACCAAACCATCTAGGTTCGGTTCGCAGGTGATCCAATAAGTGGACCATTGACATTTTCTTTGTGATTTATCGTTGACCCCGTATTTATTATACAGCTTCCCATTAATTGCACTGCGTTATCGCTAAACCTAAAAGTCAAATTAAGCATATTAAACATCTTAGCTTTAGGTTTAAATTTACATTGAGGAAATTTTCTTTAATAAAAAATATTATTTGGTTCGGTTCGGACAGTCTGGTTCCCCCTGGAACCGAGAACCGAACAAACAATAACCTGTTTCAATTTTATGGAACTGGGAATAGAACCGAAGCCCCTGGGAATTGGACCGAACGACTTGGTTCGGTTTAGTCCGGGTGGTACCTAATTCGGTCGGTCTGTTATGCTCAGTCCTAATTAGCATCGGGCATGGTCACGATTAATGGAAATCGCTTTGCGATTCAACTCCGACATGGGCCTTGCAGGGACGGCCCACATAAACAAGCAGCCCACGTTGATGAATGATAATGACTCGAGGAGGCCCTTATTGGATTCTCGATGCACATAACGAGGTGCCCCAGCATCGAAGATTCAAAATTTCAATGTCGACGCGTTGTTGTTTTATACAACGAAGAGGGAGTCATGAATAATCTTCAGGATGATGACAATACACGAAGGAGTCAAAATGAACGGGAGCTAAAATTTATTCCAGGAGTAAGATAAACGTGAAGCCTAGGATGAGTACGAAGTTGACGACGAAGAGCACGGGCGATGAGTGCTGCTACATAGCGGTTTTATACCAAATGTATCGAGAAATTTTTCTGCTTCTCTAGCTAGTCCGAGTCTTAGTGCGCCGTCCTATCGAGGAAATCCTTGCCTCTTCGATGACTTCAACTTCTTTCGCCGGAGTCGACCGAAGACTCAGAGTGCTATACATTGAATCGGACACGAGTTGGTGATTCATAGTGGTGGAGTTCGATGGTGACAAGAGTGCATTCCTACGTTGGAATATTAGGAAAGCGACATGAGCCATCATTCCTGATAACAGCAGCACAATTCCATGCTGAACTCTCCTTTTCGCGTTATTTCCAACCAGGGCCTCCATTTTCCAACTTACATCTTCGGTCATTGAGCCGACATATTGAACCACGTCCGAGAGCGTTGCCATCGTCTAGTTATATTCAATGAAGAATGGCACAAATAATCCCTGAAATTTTACCCAACCTATAATGCGGTCCCTGAACTTTAAAATTTGTTCATTGTGATCCATAAACTTTTTCATCACAAACGTGCAATGGCATCTCCGAACTTTTTAATTTGTTCAATGTGATATCTAAACTTTTGTTACACGTGCAACACAGTCCCCGGACTATTTGAAAACATTCGATGTAGCCCTTTCATTAAGTTAAGATCAAGGATAACATTGAATATTTTCATTAACTGAATTGAACATGTACCAAAATTTTAGAGATTATATTGAACATATTAAAAATTTAGGGATCATATTGCATATTGAGCTAAAGTTCAGGAACCCCATTAAACAAATTAAAAATTTATAGACCACGTTACATATTAAGCTCAAGTTCGTAGATTATTTGTGTTATTTTCCCTGTATTCGAAAGAGAAAGGTCATCATAGGAAAATGTGTCAGGTCATTTTTCCACCTGCACAGCTTAAGGTTAAAACTATTACTAGTGAATTTAAGCACGTGCACAAAAAGGAAACGCGAAAACAAAGCAGTACCAGTGAGTTTATACAAGTTCAGCAGACATAACCTGTGCACGACAGTGATGCACAGGAGCAGAAACTCTCAGCACTGCTGTCTGAGCTTGCGAACCGATCTTAACGTATTCATTTTGCAAAAAGAAAAAAGACTAAGAAAGAGTTGAAGAAAGAACGAAGGAATACTGTGAAATCACCGGGAAAACTCAAGCAAAACATGGAAGAACACAAAAACAGTCGATATCCCCTCATATTGATGTTCCGTCTGGACTTTCTGCATCCATTTTGGGCTGGAAAATGCATGTGCTCGATGGATGCTTCTCGTGCGAAGGCGCCAACCAGGAGTTCATTTTCCAGTAGTCGCCGTTGTTTCTTCTCTTTTCATTTCCATGGATCCACAACTCTGCTCTCTTGAGCTCGGCCCCATTTCCCTCGGAGCTCGATATTAGGACTCTCCGCCAGTTGCACCAGATTCTGAGCATGATGTAAAGCATTGCCAAGCATATCAGTGCTGAGGTAAAGACGATGGCTGCCACGATCCCCGCGACCTCACCTTTGGAGAGCGACTTCTCCATTGCTTGTGAGGAGCACAACGCTAATGGTGGGCCGCAAAGCTGTTTGTTTCCTATGAAAGAGCTGAGTGGGAATCCTGAAAAAGTTGGAGGAAGTCGGCCCTGGAGATGATTATTTGACAGGTTCAGCATGTGAAGGCTCGTCAGTTTTCCTAGTGAAGGTGGAACTTCTCCTTGAAGCTGATTGGAAGACAAGTTCAACCTCTCTAGCTTAACCATATTTCCGAGTGCAGAAGGGATCTCGCCCGAGAATGAGTTCCTGCTCAGATCCAGGATCACCTGCAATTCAGTTAGCCCTCCTAGTTCGGATGGTATTGGACCTGTCAAGAAGTTCTCTGAGAGTCTCAGTTCAAAAAGCTTCTTGCATTGCTGAATTGTGGAAGGAATGGTGCCCGAAAGATTGTTCTTTTGTAAATCGAGGACGTTTAGAGCGATTAGATTTCCAATCTCCGGTGGAATCACTCCTGAGAGATTGTTGCTATGGAGGGAAAGCTTGAGGAGCTCTGAACAATTTCCCAGCTCTCCCGGTATTGATCCTTGTAATGCATTGGATGAGAGATCGAGCTCCCCGAGTTCTTCTAGTCCCCCGAGCCAAGAGGGTATGGCGCCTGTGAAATTGTTGTTGCTAAGTAGGAGGTGTTCAAGTTTTCCACAATTCGATAGCTGAGATGGCACATTTCCATCCAAGTTATTGAAAGAAAGGTCGAGAAATCTGAGCTCGGTGAGCTGGCCGAGCTGAGAAGGAATGTTGCCAGTGAGATGATTGTGGGCAAGGCGGATACGGGTTAAATTCATTGACATGCCCAGTGTGGAAGGGACGGGGCCTGAGAAGCTGTTGTTTGTAAGATCGAGCGCGGTCAGCAGATTTAATCCGCAGAGGGCAGTTATCGTCCCCTCGAATCGATTGTGGGAAAAGTTGATTTTCCTCAAGCTCTTCAGACGGGAGAAAGATTCAGGCAGTGGACCCTCCAAGGAGTTATTGTAGAGTGTGATCGTGCTGAGTTCCGAGAGAAACTGGAAAGTGGGTGGTATAGTTCCGGTGAGCTTATTATCGGCCAAGGCCAGAAGCTGAAGCTTCGTGCAGTATCCCAAACTCGGTGGGACCGGACCCGAAAATTCATTCTGCCTCAGGTGAAGCATCACCAGATTCTTTAGCTTCCCGATCGTGGCGGGAATAGACCCACTAAAGTGATTCCCGAAAAAATCGATTTCAGTCAAGCTCAAGCAGTCAGTCAGCTCTCTAGGAATGCTTCCCGTCATCTGGTTGTCATACAGGTAGAGGGTGCTCAACTTGCCTAATTTGCCAAGTTGCTCCGGAATGCTGCCTGTGATCATGTTATCAAAGAGATAAAGATTTGCCAGGGTGCTAATGTTCCCGATCTCAGGAGGAAGGACTCCGGCGAAGCTATTGTTGTTGAGAAGGAGATCGGTTAGCTTCTGTAGCCTGTCGAGGGCTGATGGTAGGGACCCCTCAAAGTTGTTATCCGACAAATCCAGCTGTTGGAGCGAGGAACAGTTTATTATCTCCATAGGGAATCTGCCGGAGAGTTCATTACGAGCGAGAATGAGCTGTTTCAATCTCGAGCTGCTTGAGCAGAAGTTGTTTGGTAGTCCACCCGTCAACATATTGTCGGATAAGAACAGAACTTCTAAGTTCTTCAAATGGGTACTGGAAAGGCTAATAGACCCGGAGAGGTTATTTTCCGATAAGTCGAGCATTTCGAGCTGAACCAGCCCAATGAGCTCTCGAGGGATCTCCCCAGTCAGCTTGTTTCTGAGCAAATTTAAGTACCTCAAATTAGAGAGACCACCTATTTCAGTTGGAATTTGTCCAGTGAGGCTGTTGTTCGCCAAGTTCAGAACGTGCAGTTTCTTAAGCGATCCCACCCAAGAAGTAATGTCCCCTTCCAACATGTTGTTGGACGCTGCAAAGTTTTCGAGCGCTTCGCAGCTGCTAATCTCTTGAGGAATCTGGCCGCTGAGATGGCTTTTCTGCAAGTCCATAGAAATCAGATTCTTCAAATTTCCAATCTCAATAGGAATACTCCCATTGAACTGGCAATAGGCAAGGCCTAATACTCTTAACTCCGACAAGTTACCGATATCTGGGGGGATCTTGCCGCTTAAGAGGTTATCTCCTATTCTTAGGACTTGCAGCTTTTTCAGCAGGCCTAATTCCACGGGTATCTCGCCAGAGAGAGAATTGGAATAAAGGAGGAGCAACTTCAAACTTTGAAGCTTTGAAAGCTCGGGAGGAATTGAGCCAGTGAGGGAATTTGACGACAAATCAAGCATCTCTAGTGAAGTGAGAAAACCGTACTCGGGTGAGATTGGACCCGACAGCCCAGAATTTGTCAAGTTCAATCCCACCACCTTTGATCGATCGTCTGAGCATGTGACCCCATACCATCCACATATACGAGCTTCTGGAGACCAATTGTTTAGAACTCCAGAAGGATCATTCAGTTGCGCCTTTACTCTTAGTAGCCAGTAGGGTTCTGACGGATCATCTCCTAGAGAAACATCAAGAACAGCACCAAGTATGCTGAAGAACAGCAGGAAATGAATCATTTGACTGCTTCTCATTTTGGAATGATGCGTGCTGGTTCAATGACAGTTCTAACTTAAAGTGTCATATGCTGATTCCCAAGATTCGGAATCTACACTTCAGAAGTTTGATTCTATGCAGAGTTTAGAATTTTAGCAGGCAAGAACCAGCTAAAGTAGTTGAAGCTCAAGAGACAGAAACAGCAGAACAAGGGGGGACACAATAAGGGGAGAAGTTGAGGAGGGAAAGTTGGAAGAGAGATGGAAAAAGCTTAAAGGGCTGAGGTAATTTGTCTTGGCGTTTATATAGCTCTATTACTTAGAGTTGTTTATAGAGCCGTTAATGGAAATTAATTAAGCTTAAGCAACTCACATCATTGAGAAAGACGGTTTGCTTTTCTCCTCTTTATATTTGGCTAAAAGGGCATGTGAGTTCCTTTTTCCTAACCTTTTTTCTCAAGGCAATGACGGAAAATCCTAGCATGCTATTCAGCTTCTGAGATGAGAAAGTACGTGGGGGATAAGATAATGTGATGGGCATTGCCAAAAGGTCAAGAGTTGGGAGAGACTGACCCACTTGTGCCTGCTAGAAAATCCAAGAAGTGGACCTTCCCCTAGGCCTATGTTTGATAATGAAGTCTGTGTCAACTTAAGATTCGATCCGTGATCAGTATGAAACATCGGACGATAACGAAAAGATGAACAGATCATGCATTAACAATGGCAAAAGAGTATGCTGAGATGATAAATTCCAATTTTTATAAAGCTGTGAAGAGCTTAAGTTTTGCGTCCAACAACTCAGAAAGGATATCACACCTCTTTCTTCTTTTCTGTGTACAGAATTGAGAGATCTGATCAGCTGACTTTCAATTATTTTCCTCATTAAACAGGTACGAGCCCATTCGCTCAGTGGAAGTCGTGTCATGGTCTGCAAGGGCATATAAGACTATTATCATGCAGACATTTCACACTCTTGCCACTAGGAGTTTCTTGGTCAAGCAAGTTAGTTGAACACCCTAATGTGAAAGAAATTGAAACTGTACAAAGCTTACTCTAATCACGGTCGACAAATTATTTTTTCCTTTGTTTCAGTGCTTCACATTCCCACTTTTTTGGCATACTATTCCTCCTGGTCTTATTCGGTTTTGACTCTTGTGATTTGCGAATTCAGACGTCAAATATTCTCTCACAACCTAAACTACCTAATACCCAATTAAATACAGGAAAAGAACAGAAGAGCAGAACAACCACACTTGAATCAGGTTCACCACAGAAAGAAGACCCTTTAATTGTGTTCAGACCCAAAGATAATGTGAATCCTTGCCCTTTTTCATTGAGAAAAAGAAGAAAAAAAAAATTCCAGTGTTGGCTATTTGCGTTGTATATTTCCACCAAGATCAGAGAGAAGGAGAGAATATTGCCTCAACGAAGAGCCAAACAGATGAGGACAAACAAGTTCACATCAAGATTGGATATTCTTTGTCAGGGATAAATTGTCTTTCTTATTTTTTGTGTGACTCTAAATCTCTCTCCATCAACTTTGCTTAGTTTCTCAGGATTTAGGCAGAGGCAACCAATATGGATTGAATATCCCCACGGGCTTTTTTGTCCCATCAATATCTCTAGACAAGGAAACAGAAAAGCACTCAAATTCACCAGGACCATTTGTTACCCAAATGCTTAAAGTTTCACTTTTTATGCTTTTCAATGAAGGGAATGTCACCCAAAATGCTTACGGATACATTCACGTTCCTTTCCCCACTCTCTCTCTCTCTCTCCGTTTTCTTCTTTAATACTTCCAATCGCTCCGCAAGTGCGGATACATTCATGCATGCTTACAAGTCAGAAGCACCAGCATGCATGCTCAGCAGATATCAAAATCCTCTTTTTCCTTGTAGCAACAAGATAAGAGAACGAAAAAAAGAAAACTCCAAAATATTCTACCCAATAGAAACGGACAAATTAAGAAAACAGAGAAATTCTTGTGAATCCAACATAGTTGACTTAACAAATCCTCCTCCTCTAATCTAGATATCTTGTTTAATTAAAAGAGACTCCCAAGCACTTACTGTACAGATTAAACAAAGAGTGAGGGGACTTCTTGGGTTTGAAATTTTAGAGTCTTGATGACAGATGCAAAGACAAAAAACATAGAGCCAAAGGAGAAGGTGACATTATTGAGCACAAGTAAACCCAA
>JAGVVM010007749.1:0-20282 GCA_019149425.1 Psidium friedrichsthalianum
TTCTCCCTGGTATCTGTCCTGGAAGCTAGCCCGTCCAATGACTATCGTTTAATGTTTGGATATGTCGAAGAGACTTAAACTGTTTCTTAATAATTCAATGTTCGTCAAGAAACAAAAGCTAACAAAGATAACGCGTACACGAGAGTATTAAGTCATAGTTTGGGAACCTTATAATTGACCCAAATTTGTCCAACTCTTTCGTAGATAACCGACGGATGATGACGTATTTTTGTTTGTCTCTTTGATCTCAGATTCAAAGTCATTGTGACACATGAGTTAAGTGTCACATAACTGATAAAAGATTGAAATAGGCTCGTCAGGGACTATCCACTATCAAGATTTTTTATGGGTCGATGCTCTATCTTATTCTCTCTTGAATCGGGGTTACTGAGTTAGAGATGAGTGGTTTCCAGTTCCTGTTTTTTAGAACATAGAAATTTGCTTGTCAGAAACTGATTTTTCTAGTTTTTGAAATCTAAAGCCTTTTGTCCTACATACCCGTAGAATTGGGATCTATCGCCGGTCACAGGTTTCACAGTCGGTGCAGGTAGAGTCTGAGGTTCAGTTAGGGTTCCTCTAAAAATCACATTTTTGTTGTTATATCATTGACATAACTTCAGATAGGACCCACGAAGAATATAACAATATGAGTTACATCACGAACAATATAAAAACTTGATAATGCATGTGATCAATTTACCTCGAACTAGTCTTTTGATGGCCCTAAAATTACAAACTAGTAAACTCACGAAGAATATGAAACATGGGTTAGTATCCAGAAAAACCCCAATTTGATACACTGTATAACAAATAAAAAATATTTTCTTTAACCACAAAAACTCAAAACTGGTATATTGTGACAATTTACCATCTGTAGTTTTCGTTAAATTTTACCTTCAAATTAATGAGTATCAGTAAATACGTGGACAATTTGAGGGGGTATACTAGTTGGCCTTTTTACCATCTATTTGTATAAAATGTACTAATTTGGCGATTTTTTCATGGTATTACCCAATTTAACGAAAATTACAAAAGATAAATTTGTTACACGTATACCAGTTTTAGGATTTTTGGTTGTCAAAAAAAAATTAATTTGCAGTTAAATTTATCACATTATATACCACTTTTGGGATTTTAGTGATAAAAAAATAGTTTAGGGTGATTGTCAAAAATGTACTAATTGATTTTTTTTTTTGTGTGGTATTAACTCATGAAATTAAAGTCAAAAGTCTCAATTATGAATATTGCCAAAAATGAAACTCAAATGAATGTCCAGATGCACGCTCATCAATCAACGGACACCTGGAATAGCATACGATGTCTGGAAGACACATAATAAAGAAAGGCATAACAATGTGTCGAGGTTCCGCTCTTAGAACCTACCCGGTCGAAATTAGATTCTTTAATTTTTGCAACTTAGGGAACCTACCATACATACTCGTGATAGCGCGGAATCTAACCTTGTTGCCACCGTGTGTTGGTTCTGTCGTAGCTACCGTTTGGTTTTTTGATTTCGATTCCACTTAAAAGCGATGTTATCCCTTAAATTGAAGGTATCTAACAAAATGGGGACAATTCTTCAATAAGAATCCTCTACAATGCGAAACTTGTGTGAAAAAAAAAGGTTCGCCTCTTTTTCAACGTTGCTTTGATGGGTGTTGGGGGGTGTTGTGTGGGTGGTGTAGATACATAAGGATTTGTTGACTATAGAAAGTACCAAGGAAGGAACCATGTAGTTTCATGTTTAGTTGTATCAACACATACAAAATAGAAAATAAGTGCAATTCCAAGTCCTAAACTTGTCATAGAAAATACAAGGATCCTAAAACTTTCAAAAATGCAAATAAATTTGTAATATTTAGCAAAATCTAGTCCTTGTCCGTTAACTGTCATCCAAGTTTGTCGCTAAAAAAATAAGAATACTGATTTGCGAATTGCTTTTATTATTTTATCATTCCTACGCGACACTGTACATTAGTTAACATGACATCATTTGGTGCCACTTAGTGTGATTGTTTAAACAAAATTAATGGACAATACAAAAAATGGCCAAAAACATCAGCAAATTTTGAAAAAAAAATACAAAATTATTGACAATACAAAAAATGGGTAAAATAAGCAAACTGGCAATCACACTCTTAACAGTAAGTTTTTGGTGGCCTTAAATTGACATTTCGACGTACGTTTGATGCACGACCATCTGGATCTTTTACTCGCTTCAGTACTCGCACAGAAAAAAAAACACAAAATCCCTCTTTTGGCTTTTAGAGAGTAGCAACCACGCGGCATCTACACATGTTTGAACCACGTTGCTCGAATGAAGCGTCTCTGAAGATCATCTGCTCAGTCAACTGTGCATGATGGCATTCAGGGTGACCATATGAGTCTCCCTTCGTGAAAAAACCGCCAATGCTTGGTGGCCAATCTTGCAGTGCCGCTCCACATTCTTAAAAATCCCCACAGGGAGATCTACGGAATGACAACAAGAACATCAAGCTGTGAGGTTGTCCAAATGCCTGAAAACTTTCTGACTGGTTCACCTAGCTGACTACCCAGAATCCACATCAATCTGCTCGATAATGCTCCGCAGCCCGGATTATAACTCGGATGACAGAAGGTTAATTCCTAGCTCTTGCTTCAAACGAGTGTTCAGAACTCGTTTCTCATCCCTTCTACTCACTTTCTGTATCGTTACTCTGTTCGATCAGGACACTTGTCCTCTTGAAACCAGCCAGAAACCTTTTTATTCACCAAGTCCTCTGCATACTCGAATACTTCTTCCCTAGGTGCTGGATCATCATCAACCACATTGTATATATTGCTGGATAGTAAAGAGAGCGCATTCACTAGCAATGACAAACATTTTCTAGTATGCATAAGTAATGGAGAGGGTGGGGTAATCTGAGAGATAGAAGGTGAAAGAGACAAGGTGGCACTATGATTGGTGCATTGTTGCTTTGATATTACTTTTGATCCAGAGGATTGATGAGGCATATGGCAATCCTGGAAGCTCATTCATTCGGAGTACAATGGTACGGCCATACAACCAGTTTAAATTGTTTTTGGCTTCACAAATTTACCGTTTTCATGTACTTTTGGGGGCATTTCTGTGCTAGGCCCATTTTCCATCACTTGAGCACCCATGTCATGTCATTGTTTTTTTCTTTTTAATTCTGGTTAGATTTTCTTTCTGAATTAAATAGGGTTTTTGCTCGGGTTTAAATGGTACTGATTTACTTCATTCTGCTTGAATGGACCATTGCCCTTTCTCAGAATACACTAGTATTAAAGTTCTATCCTTTGTGCTTCAAGTCTGTCGTGCCATCTGTTTTATTTATGATTTTTCCATAACCACTGCTGCCCCCCCCCCCCCCCACCCTTTTCTCTTAAAAAAAAAAACAAAAAGCCCCAAAAATGAGCACCCTAAGAAGGAAAACCACAAGGACAATGCAATATCTTAATTTTTCAAGTTTATGGACTTAAGATAATGCACGACAATATTTAACTGTCAAGAAAATACCTTGGAAGTGGCACATAAAATACCAGCTCTGAGTGCTTGACAAATGTCATCAACATGAACTCTGGATGTGTATTGCCTTGATAATCTCATCTTCTGACTGTTGGACAAAGGTTTTCTGCTAATTATTGTATCAAGGGCACTGCAATGATGAATGTAGGAAGATCAGATAAAGTGAAAGAAGCAATGAATTCAGTAGCAAACAACAGTCACCAAGCAAAAGTTCAACTAAATCATCATCTATCACCAAGCATTTTGGTAAAAACAATCACTGGGTCAAAGTGAACTACAAAATGAAACAAAATTTATAATATCTCAAATCTCGGCATCCACTGATTTCTAGAGCGTGGAAAATTCTAAAGTTTGAAGTAGTTCTGTGGTCTAATAACTAAAAAAGCGTTTGCCAATCTGAGTATTGACTTCAGGCAACAACATGCCAAAAATATCCACAACCTTCTTTCTGGGCCATATATGCCTCCAAGTCGGAGTACCAGGGAAGAAATTCCAAGATTGTGGCCCATCTCTAGCCATCCCTCCTCAGCACGTAACCGCAATCTAGCCAACTCAGTTGAAGGATTTGCTGGATAACTGCTACATGATGTCATATGTCTTTAGCAATCAAGTAAATTCATCTTACAAGAATCCAAAGGTGGTCATTGAGCACTCAATCCTCATCCACCATGCACACCACAATCTCCATACACACCTATTAATCAGAAACAAATTTACAGAACCAAATGACATCAACAAGCATTACTAGACAGATAATTAAAAGTGTAATATTTCCAGATATAGCAGTGCAAAGTCATTCTACCTTTTAAAAATCAGAAAAGATCATTCTGAAATCCAATGTAAGATGTTAATACAGGCTAAATTCTGGAACTAGCATTTGGATTCACCTTAGATGCTTAAAAATAAAAAGTCCTCGTAGACTACTAAGTGCCTCAAGCCTAACCAAGGTCATAAGTCAAGCTAACAAGGGCTCTCAATGCATGATCCCAATCATAGGGACAAGGGTAGAGTATTATTCATCCTGCTCATTTTATTCAAACAACTAGAGCAGCATGAGCTGTAAATAAGCTTGTCAAGGCAAACTATGCTATAATTGAGTTCATTAAGAGACATTCATTCAGTTCTTTTAAATTCCATTGTCACCCCCTCTCTTCATCACTTCAAATGGGCCTCCAGCAAAATTTTATAAGTGCTATAGCTATGTAAGCCTTAGAATCAAGTTGATGAATCATGTTTTGTGGATTTTAGCAATAAATTGCAACCAACAAGTCTTCTAAGAAGGCCCAACCAATCAACAATTGTTCTTCATTTTCCTCTGTTTTGCCCTCTATATGTATGTGCATGTATATGTGAATAAGTGATTGGAGAAAATGTGCACTTGATTCAATACAGCAGTTAGATAATGCACCTGGTATAGTCATGTGAGATCATTGAGCCATACAGAAGAATGCCAGACAAGAACATTGCACAGAGGCAGCAACATGTGGTCTGCATCTTTGTAAACATGTCCCTCATTATTTTATAAGAGATAATTCCAGCATGTACATGTTATGCACAGGATCCACAAATCAAAAAAAATTACATACAGAGAAAATAATGGCGTGCATATCCAAATTCTAAGATGATTCTCTGATAACATGCATAAATAAGCACTGTTCCAGTTCCAAATCTGATGTAGACATACTAGTCGATGACAAATAACACAGCCATTGCAGACTTCCATCTCTCAGCACACCCTCGAGAAATTCTCGGTGTTGTAGCATCTATAAAAAGAGAGAGAGAGAGAGAGAGAGAGAGAGAGAGAGAGAGAGAGCAGCCAAAACAGCCTAATTAGCTGACATTGGTATTCATTCGTTCACATTCTGGAAGGAAAACAACACGCAACCAGTAGAGTGCCTGGCGTAACCGGATCGCCAATGCCCCTCACAGGGGGTATAGAAACAAGAAGGTGAGTATAATCTTTCAAAATGTCCAGAGAATTCAACCTGAAAAAACAACATCGAGACGCAATTGACGTCAAAATTGACTCACAACTTCAAAGAGAATAATTTGGCCAATACAATGTACAATGAAAATGCGATAGCATAAGGGGGGCAGACAAAAGTTTCAAAGTTCTTATTACGCGATTCTCAGTCTTGGAGACACGGGTTTCAGCGTTTGTTATATTAACGACCCGACTCACGCGACCATAAACAGCTTTGACTTCAAAGTTTGAAGATAGCAAGGAACAAAAACTTACTCTGGTTCATTCGCGTCCAGAACGTGCGCATCCAGACCCTCCTCTTCAAGCTGCTTCTTCTTCTCCAGGCTCCTGCAAGTCCCCGAAACAGCCCTAGCCGACAATTCATCGAACAGATTTCACATCCTGTGAAGCTAACCGAGCTTAAAGCTACTCACAAACTCCACTCGACTTCGGAAAAGATCACAGAATGAGAACGTACCATCCCTGGTCCTTCATATGGAGCGAGAAGAATCGGCCGACGTAGCCGATGCCGAGGACGAAGAGCCGACGAGAGAGCTCCCGATCAAGTCCTGCTTGAGAACGAGGAAGAAGAGGCAGCCGACGCAGATTGGGCCTCGCAGCGATTGACATCGCTCGGTTGGGATCGAATCGAATCGGAGTTGCAGAGAATCGGAGCGACATTTTCGACCAGTTAAAGCGGGAAGGGAGAGAGAATGGGAGGGACATGTCGACCGCTTTCATATGTTCTCGAGGAAATTGAATTTCTTGTAGCTTACTTGCGTAGATATTATTATTTTAGAAATTCGAAGATCGGTAAAAGGGAAAATAGGACAACCTAGTGCTGTTTTCGTATTCGCGTGATGCAGAGCATCCGATTAATCATAACAATCCTTAAATTTGAACATGGTTATATGGACAAATCTAGTTACATTGATATTCTTTGAAAGGGAAAATTTCAAAAAATAGTCCGAAGCACCTTTATTTGCTTAAATAAAGGCTTGAAATTAATTTTGTTTCAATAAAAGTTTTGAAGCACTCTTGTTGTCTCAAATAAAGGCTTAAAGTGGCCATGACCATTTAAATAAGAAGCCTAACCTTGTCGGCTCTTTTTTTCATTTTAATTGTTGAAAATTTGAAAAAGGAAAAATAAATAATAAAATAATAAAAGGTTAAATGACTATAATGCCACCATTAACTAGTGAGTCAAGTTTTTTTTTTTTTTGATTAGAAGGCCACTTCAGACCCTACTTGAAATAATATCCACTGTAGGCTCTTATTTAATACGATGACGGCAATTTAGGTGCTTATCTGAAATAATGTCAATTTTAAGCTCTTATTTGAGAAAATAAAGATATTTTGGGTCTTTTTTTTTGAAATTTTCCCTCTTTAAAATCTAGCATTTTATAATGATAGCCTACTACGGTGAATTGAGTTGACCAGAGAGTTATCGATTCTTCCCTTACAAATTAAATACCAAAACACAATTCCTATTTATCTTTTCATTCCTAGCAAAGGTTCGCTTGGACCACAACAAATTACTAAAAGAGCCGTTATAGGTCCGACGGTAACAATATTTAGTGTCAGCATCACATTTCCTTCTGCCATTTAGACGAAACTAAACCAAGCTAGAGTTTTTGTACCTATCAGCATCGAATAAAAGATATTCAATGCTTCGGCAAGCTTTGGTGTTTCCATCAACATGAAATTCACCACGCCCTGGTCCTTTCGGCGCATACAAATATTTGGTGATTTTGGATTGCTTGGCAGCTGTAGGGCTGTCAAAAGGCCCACGCCGGCTCAACTCGGCCCGAAAATTCCCTAAATTTTCGGGCCGGCTTTGGTACTATTTTGAAACAGTACCGATACTGTTTCAGTACTGTTTCGAAACAGTACCAACCCCTGCCCCCTCTTCTTCTACATCCACGGCGGTGGGTTCTGCATGCAATCCACCTTCTCCCGTCAATACCACAACTTCGTCAGCACAGTCGCGGTCGAGCCGGCACGATCGTCGTCTCCGTCAAGTCTTGCCCCTTACCGGCCTGCTACGAGGACTCTTGGGCCACGCTCTGGTGGGTGGCGAGACATGCCGGGGGGGATGGGGTGGAGTCGTGGCTGAACGAGCACGCCGACTTCGAGCGAGTCTTCATCGGTGGCGACAGCGCCGGGGCAACATATCGTACACGCTGGCCGCCTGGGTCAAGTCGATTGGGCTGCTGCAGGGCGTGAAGGTGTTGGGGGTCATATTGGTGCACCCGTACTTCTGGGGGACAGAGGACTACCAGATGTGGCTGTATGTGTGCCCGACCAACGGTGGGCTGTTGGATCCGAGGCTGAAGCCGACGAAGGAGGACCTAGCAAGGCTGGGGTGCGAGAAGGTGTTGGTGTTCGTGGCGAGAAAGGATCACTTGATGGAGATGGGAATTGAGTACAACGAGGAATTGAAGAAGAGCGGGTGGAGAGGGAGTGTGGAGCTGGTGAAGAACATCAAGGAAGAGCATTGCTTTCGAAACAGTACCCCCCCAAAGTTCCACGGATTCAAAGAGTATGCTTACATTACAGGTTTATAGCAATAAAACTCAAAAGGAAAAAAGACGGCCAAGCCCTGATTTTTTTTTTGAGGAACCTTTTTGAGTTTGATTTTTTTTTTTAAAATACGGGCCGACCCGACCCGACCCGAATATCTTGAGCTTATATGATTCGGGTATCGGGCCGGGTCGGGCCGGGCCGAGCTTGGTACTGTTTATTTTCGGGCCGGGTCGGGCCTATGTGAGACCCGGCCCGACCCGGCCCATTGACACCCCTAGGCAGCTGTGGGGAGTCAAGTTCGCTGACAGCTCATGTTTGACCGCTAAAATCTGCGGCACAGCCATCTGTTCATATTGCAAAAGCCTTTCGTATGCATGGGGGGACTGTGGTATGACAACAACTGATGGGGGGAACCCCAGCCCCAGGAGACCGCACAGTATTGTCTGTCATGCAATTTAGCAAACAAGGTAAGAACTTCAGTGGAATTACCTGTCGCAGAAGGCGATGATATAGCAAGTGAATCTTCATACCAAAAACCCTAGAAGAAGTCGATCGTAGTGGAAAGAAGATGGCTTTCTCAGGTTAAATTCTTTCTGCTGAGCAAGTTGGGAAGCTACATCGTGGTCAAAATAATAAAGCACGGCGATCATTGTTGCCGGGATAAAAGCTCCTATGATATAGATAGAGCATAGGTACTTTTACCATGTCCTGTTGGTTATTACATGAAAAAAAATGTATCACCTAATTGATAGAGTCCAAAAATAATAACAATAGTAATGAGCTCAGCGTAAATAGAATATCTGGTTACTTGTACCTTTATAATAGTCCAATTCTCATACGCGCTAGGAGACCATGGATTTGGACTAAAGAGGCGCCTCGGTATCCCTTTGGGAATATTTCCAGCTGGTGCATGTGCAATGAAATTGCTGTCCAGTCCAGAGCCATCAATGGCACACCATAATCCGCAATGAAGCACGTCGAGTGAAACCTACGACTTTGATTGATATAAGCATGTTAACTAGAAAAATATGCATATGAAAACTTTCAGAGTGCACTCACTAGATGCTGTGTAAATTGTGACTCGTTTTAAGTCCCGTTATAGCATGGCATTGGAATGACAAAAAGCAGAATTTCCACTTTCATATCTTTCATAAGTAAAATATAGGCCATAAGATAGAGAACATGATTGCACCCAGAATAGATAAATTTTGAACTGTGTAAGTAGTCTGCACAGCACAGAATGGCATTTCACTGAGACCTTTGAGGTTTCAGGAACTTGCCTGATCCATATTTTCGAGATCTTGCTTTTTCGGCTTCTTAATGCTATAAGCAGAAGCCCAAATGACAAGACCAAAGCAAACATGCCATTTGCAAATCTCCATCTTGGTTGGAATTCGTAAGGCTGGGATTTCCTCTTTCAGGTAAGCGAAAATTCCTCGACCGGCCCCTGAAGTGTGACAAAATACCAAATTGACATCCAGCTTGGCAAGATGCATAGGGTGAAATTCCAGGACTTCATGAATAACATGCAGCACTCATAATGTGTTTGAATAAGCAGATCGAAACTTAACTTCTTCTGGCCAGAATCAACCTTTGTCATCGTCAATTGAATGCAAGCTAGTGTAGGAATATAACAGATTTGACATCTCATAATTATAAGAAGAGAAATTCGCTCAATTCCTGGGAGAATGCAGTCAATAGAACTAGTCCTAGGATCTTACATGCGCTCAAAGAAAACTCTTTCTTTTTGACTGAAAGCAATTCTGGATCAGAAATCAAATAGGAAGCATGTGTTAGAAGGCAACATCCATTTGTTTACATGATATCAGGCAATCTCGAGAGAAATCCCTGCTAAATTGTCTAGACATCTCAAACGAGACGAAGAAAACCCTCAAACCTAGGCAGCTCAGATGAGGAAACCCACTATTCCACAAGTCCGTTATATCGAGCAACATAAAGTTTTATGTCAAATGAGGACATACGCCATTCTGCCACAATTAAAGGACAGAATCCAGCCTGCAATATCCAGACTTAGTATAGAGAAAATAAGCATCCAGCATAGCTCCTTTGCTTAAGGTTTCAGCTCCAAGAACTTCTAATATACTTGAAATCCTCAGAAAATCTATTCGTTCCATCAAATGCACCCAAAGAACCTTAGTTCATTCATATTCAACACGAGTCACTGAAAATTTCAGAGTACATCCCATATGGTACATCCAAACTCAATCATCAAACCCCGAATTTCAGACTCTGACCACCTCACCTTTTGGAAAAGTTGGTAATCCACCCTCAATGCAATGATCATACCAAGTATCATCTGATATTATTTGAGACATATTAGAATTCATACAGTAGAATATTGACTAGAGTGGAAAGCAGGATCTACCTACCATTGACATTGCAAACATCCCTCATACTACCAGCAATATCATATGCTTGCACCCTATGTAGCATCGATACCGACACCGATACAGGCGACACGACCGACACGACACGACACGACACGACACGACCGACAAGCCGGCACGTCATTTTTAAAAAATAAAAAATTTCGACATGTTGGGGACACGTTGTATATTAAAAATAAATTTTCATATATGAATGGTAAATTATTATTTTTATTATTTTTTTGTAGAAATGATGATTTTATAAAAAGAGCTCTTATAATACAAAAGAAATTTTCTATCATGGATATGGGTATAGCAGATTTTTGGGAAAGATAATAAATTAATATTGAAGTTAAAGCAAATTTTCAAAAAGATATTATTATCTTTTTTATTAAAAAATTAGTGTAGAGCAAAGTAGACCTCTCCTCTCTCATCTTTGTCTCTGCCTCCCCCCAACCCACCCCAAAACCCACCAAAACAAACACACCCCCGTGACCACCCACCCACCCACCCACAAAACCTGACGTCCTCATCTTTGTCTTCTTGCCCCCACGTCCTCTCACCAATCTGTACGCCCTCTTCTCTCATCTTTGTCTTCTCCCTCTCCTCGCGGATTTGCACCCCCTCCTCTCGCCTTATGTCGACCTTTTTGAAAAATCTCACTCGCCTCATCTCTCCCTCTCACCTCTCTATCTCGCCGAAGCAACCCGACTACCATGATTTTGGTTGTCTCACCTCTCCTCCGGCCTCTCTCACTTGTCTCCGGCGCACACAAAGCTTTCCTCTGGCACTGGAGTAGATCTGCGCTTCTGATGTCCGATCTCCAGATCTGTACTTTCGCCCTCCTTTCTGATCGACTCGCGTGTCTCCGGCAGGTCGCCTGTGTTGACGACGCGTCGGATCTCCGACCGCGTTGACCGCGTGTCGATGCGTGTTGGACACGTATTTTTCCGTCCGTGTCCGACACGTATGATGACAAACGATGCGGGCCGTTCAACGTGTCGGTGCTACATAGCTTGCACCTTTTCTATCTGAGATTCCGTTGTGCTAGAGTCCTAGCTTGTAGCATCACTTTTAAAACTGTCACCAGAATTCGATGTGATGGCAGCACTGAGTTCATGACTTTTGCAAACAGATTTAAGAGCATCCAACTATACATGGTTATATAATTCAAGCCCAATTCAGCAGCCAATTTGAATATCCAGCACCTAGAATCAATTGCAGAGAACTTAGTAAGACAATACTGGGAATAAAAACCGTCAAACGTGACAAATATGCTTAGCACGGTCAATCCAAGAATAGCTACGCTTTGAACATGAATCATGATTCGTCAAAATTGAAGTTACTGAAACATTGATCTCTTATACGTTGCAATTTGATAAGTTTTGTCTCGTGAAGAAACATACTTTACAAGTTTTGTCTAACATTAAAATTTTAATGAATTTACTGTGGTCTAACAATGATAAGCTTCTCTCTCTTCTCTCGAAGGGCTCGCTTCTCTCTCTTTGCTTGTCTGCAAAGCGAAGGTCTGCCTTCGCTTGTCTACGAAGGTCAACTCTTCCCAGACGAGTGAAGGAAGAGAAATGAACCTTCACAGTTGACCTTCAAGAGACAAAGGACCCTTTGTAGTCAACCTTCACATAAAGTACAGACGAACCCCTCGCAGTCGAACTTCGAGAGATAGGGGAACATGAAAAGGAAGGGCTAAAGAATGACTTCTCATTGAGAAGTAATTTTTTTTTTACTTCTTAAAACTTCTCCAAAAAATAGCTTACGAAGTAAAAGTTATTTCAGAATTAGAAATATGCAATTGTGAAACCAAATGGATTTCTACTCTAGAAGCACTTCTAAAATAGAACTTTTGCTTCGGAAGTGTACCATGCATGCCCTTACCATCGGCCCTGTCATCCTTTGCTATATATCACCCTGTATTTGTTTTGACCTATGATCTCATGTTCTTCATTTTTTTATAATTTTTTTTAGGGAAACGAAAGCTAGTGAAAAGATAAAGATGATGACACCTCTATTTTTGCCTTTTGTCTTTTGCCTAGAGATGCGTTCATGCCAAAACAAGCTCATCATTATTATAGTTTACGTTCCAAATTCTCATTAGTATCTAGATGATCTCAGTCAATAGACAACTACCATATATTATGCTTCTAGAGATAATTTAGGCACGAAAAAGAGTTCATATATTATGCATATTGCGATATAAACCACGCTAGGGCATAGGAGGGGAGCACCAGAGCTATCCATACTTTTGGTTTGCATTTACATAAATACCTAATACAATTTTGCCTATTAGCGTTGATGTATGAGCTTAGGATCGTATTTATTATACAATTTTTCTATAATTTGGTCCACATTTATATAAATGATTAAATGAAGAATTATACGTAAATTCATCTGTATTGCATTTTACTTTTCTGAATAACATGCTTTTAGGTAAGGATCAATAATTTTCGAAAATATTTGTATGAAGAATGTTTCAAAAGTAGAAATTTTCAACCATTACCAAATAAATTTTGTTCAAGAAGTAGAAATTTTATCTTATTATCAAACGTTCTTTCTCTAAATCATAAAATCAACTTCTAAGGTAGAAGTAGAAAATCAACTTCTGCTTCTTGAAGCAAAAGTTGTACCATTTGCGCCCTAAATTACCGATTCACTAGATTAGTTGCCGATTTGGAATAGACCAACAACATATTAATGGGAGACTGTTTAGAGTCATTTCCATGAATATATGATGATCTCCAAATATCTTTATTTGACGATCAAAGCTAGAGGACAAATTTTGGAAGATGAACAAAAAGGCTGATGATGTCAGATTACAAATTTCCGTGTCTTAATGCTTCTCTAGTTTCTGGATTATTTAAGCATTTCTAGTTCCTATGATTTTAATTTCTTTTTTTTTCACGTATTTAATTTTTGGGGAGCCTTATGTTGTAATATTATCTAGTCACCATGTCTTTTAAAGTTTGCTATTTCCTATGATTGATGGCCTCTATATAGTAGTGTTGAGCTTTCCAATTTATGTTTTACACGGTTCTCATAGTGATTCTAGGACAGGAAGTAAATAAATGGAAAAAAAGGTAAATAGGGTGATAAAGTAAAGTGCGATAAAATAGAGGCTGGATAAGATAAATTGCAAAGCAAATATTAAGTGTTTGATTGTTGATTGATGGTCCATAACAAAGAAGTCGTCTCGAATTATTTATAGCCTATAATTAGATAAAATTGTCTCATGCAGGGTTTCTTCACATGCACATTATCCCAAAATTCTCAGATCTACCTCGGTAAACTACCTCCCTTATCCTTTAGATGGTTTAAACATGTACTTAACTGCTCCCCATAATTATCAGCGTAATGTATCAAACGGTGTCACCGACAATTTTCCTTAACCGCGCATCGATATGCCTGATATTCTTTCCTGGCTGAGACTCGGTTTGCCGAATCTCATCTACCAAAATGGTGTATTTTAATGGGCCTGTGACCTCCCATGGGCTCATAGCCAATTAAGGCCCTATTAATTTTTGGTGTCAATAAAATTAATTTGGGCATTAATGCAATAGGTTTATGACTTTTTTTCACATCTTTCTGTTTAAACGTCATTGCTCCACCTGCCGTCGCCGTTAACTATCGCCGTCTCAGCTGAGCTGCCGTGACCAGCCACCGGAGCAACCTCCAATGCCTCGATCCACCTTTGTTCAACCTCCTTTTTTTGTCTCATTGTGCTCCTTTTGGTTGCTCAAGTGTCGTTGTGTTGTTACCACCGCTTGCCAGAGCCCGCCGCCGCTCGCTGTCGACCACTTGTTGCTTGCCGGAGGCCATCATCGCTTGCCAGAGTTCATTACCGCTGGTCAACTCTGTCTGTGTCCGTTCGTCATTGCCGATGTCGTTGTGAGTTAGCTCTTAACTCTCAGTTAATACGTTAATTACGTTCAAGAATTAGATGATTAGTTTAATTAGGTGTTCAGGTAGACTAATTATAGCTGGATTAGCTAGAGATTGAATTTAGGTTAATTGACCACAATTAAATAAGTTAGACTGAATAGCGCTATTGGTAGTCAGTTCAAATAATCAAGCATTTTATGCAATTATTGTACCGATTGGTTGAAATTGTGATGGATGTCTGATTGGCCAATGTCGGAGTGGTTTATGTTTGATCGCGTAAGGATTTACTATTCATGTCTAGATATGGAAATATATTTTGATTTGATTGTATGATCCGTGTGTGGGGTCACATGATGGGTTTTAAATTTGTGCCAGTTGTACGGCTTTTCCCCAAGTAGTTTCGTGTCTTATGGATTATCGGACGTCATTATTGGAAGTAAGGGACGATATCTAGCCAAGCCAGAAAAGAACACTACCAGACGTAGTGTTCAGTCACATCAGTCGTGTATGATGAACCTTGTGACTGTCAATAATCAGGACACGAAAGAAATTTGGTATTCGTTCGCTCTCAAGAAATTCTAGTTGTTGTCTAGAACGTGTAATTATTATTTCTAGTTGAGTTTTGCTTGAGTGTGATCCAAGTTGTGATAAACTTGCATGTGATTAAATCTATGCTTTTATACCAGCAAGTACGCCTCCCACGTGTATAAGACCCAGGTATACTGCCCCTCCCGATGCCTCAACCAGCAAGGCATTAAATCTAAGACACAGGTTGGTATCCCTTATCACTCAAGCTACCTCGTGCCGTGCACATTTGGGCGCACCGTCTTTATCTCGCCGTTTCCCTCTCATTGGGGCACACCCGCTTGCTGCTCGATTTTATTTCAATCTCATGCCACATGTTCATGTTATTTATGTATGCTCATATATATATGATTCACAACTAGGCACGTTCAGACGGTTTTCCTCAATATTGAGCACAAAATATTTTATGCAGGCAGATGTTCGTTCCGGCAAAGGTTCATTATTTCAAACGCATGGAAAATTATGACTCGACACTACCCATCAACAATAATCTCACAGGAATGTTCGCTTGGGTCTAGAATTAGCACACACAAGCCCTGAACAACAACGAAAACCACTTTTCCATGCACGAAACTCGGTAATCTTGAACTTTACCTCTATGTATCACACATATCAACTAAGGACAGCCCTAAACCTCACTTGGACAGCATTTTCACGGCATGAACAGCCACCAAAGACGACCAAACAGCAACTCAAGTGAACATGCAACGAATTCCAAGCATTTTCCTACTTTAAACCATGCCTAGAACCCATCTAGAGTTAAGCCAAGTCATGTACCACAATCCTACTCAAGGTTTAGAGGTTATGCTTACCTAAACCAAGCTTGAAAAGCCGAGGGAAAGGGCAGAAAATCAGCTGGAATCAACAGGACAGCCAGCCGTTCGGTTGGAACTCGAGAGAGATGAGGGAGCAAACGACCAAACCAAGAGGTGGGGGCGGATGACGGGTGAGCTAAGATGATGAGGAGATGGTGGTGGTGCTCGGTGGTGGCTGGTGGCTCCGAAAATGGCGAAGAACGACTAGAACACAACAACAGAAAATCGGTCAGAATAGGGCTGACTTTAATTCAAAAATGGGAATTCTGTGGGAAGTTTTTGGCTGATCCAATTTCATATTATCGAAACTCAAGGTCTTATGGTCGCATGGGAGAAAAAGAGGGTCAATTTGGATACCGGACGACCTCAAACGAGCCATTTTCCTTCGGGTGCGCGCTGGAACTCGTGAAAACGTGAGATGGCCGAGAGGGAGAAAGAGAGATTGGTTGAGGGGGAGTGAGGGAAGAGATATATATATATATATATATATATATATATATATATATATTTCAAGGCTTTAATGAAGCTTGTCAAGCAAGCTTTGCTTCCCAAGTCAAAGCATAAACCAATCATGGTTTGACAAGTGGCACGTGAGTGGTGGGTGAAGAGGAGAGCTTGACATTTGGCACTATAGGATTAGGACACATAGCAATTTGCTTTAGATAAGATCAAATGGAAAACAGAAAGAAAAAGGCGCGTGACGACGGGACTGATTGGGTCAATTTTTGGAAAAATTGATATGGACATCAAAACGAAACAAATGACGACGCGAATGCAGGCCAAGCGTCTAAATTCTAAAAACAAGCACGGATAACCAACTAGGAAGCCTAGAGCGAGTCGGGGGCAAAATGAAAATTTTCACTTGTTGCCTCCTTCTTGACACTCCTTACCAAAACTGTAGTTCTGAAACTCATCGCGATATCCAAAACACCATTGCGATGCCCGAGAACCCTCGATTGTCCAAATTTGAAAATCCATCTCGTGACTAAATTCATTAGCTTACAACTTTAGTAAATACTCAGGCCAACGGGTGGCTGTTAGGAGATACGCGTATCGACTGATTAAGTCCACGTACTTTAAGGTCCTAAATAGCCTTTCCCTTCTGGTTAGCTATCCCGAGATGATCAATCTCGATTGAGATTTAACTAGAGTGCAAGTAATGAAACACATCCATTCTATTAAGAAATCCGAAAAAGGGTCGAGAATTCAGGGCATTACAATCCTTCCCTCCTTAAAGGAATTTCGTCCTCAAAAATTTACAATGGACATATTGAACAAACTATCACACGAACAGATACGAATACTTAAGCTTCATCTCGTCTTCATTCTTCCATGTCGATCCTTCTGTACCGTGATGTTCCCAAATGACTTTAACTAGCGGTATAGTCTTGGTTCTCAAAACCTGCTCTCTTCGATCCTCAATTATAACTAGTCGCTCTACGTATGAAACTTTATCATCCACCTCGATGATTTCATGATCGAGTATATGGTTCGGATCTGGCTCGTACTTTCTCAACATTGAAACATGGAAGACGTTGTGTAACTGCGACAGATTCGGCGGTAATGCCAGTTGATAAGCTAAATTTCCAACTTTTTCTAGTATCTCAAATGGACCAACAAATCTGGGGCTTAGCTTTCTCTTTTTACCAAATCTGGATAGTCCTCGCATTGGTGACACTTTTAGGAACACATGGTCTCCGACCTGGAATTCCAATGGTTTACGCTTTTTATCCGCGTAACTTTTCTGATGACTCTGAGCCATCTTCAATCTATCTCTAATCACTTTTACTGCTTCATTGGACTGTTGTACCAACTCTGGGCCTGTTATGCTCTTTTCGCCTACCTCAGTCCAGCACAACGGTGTTCTACATGCCCTGCCATATAATGCTTAAAATGGCGCCATTCTGATACTCTGCTGATAACTATTGTTATAGGTAAACTCCACTAAATGTAATTGATCATCCCATCCACCTTTGAAATCGATGATGCAAGCCATGAGCATATCTTCCAAGGTTTGTATCGTTCTTTTTGACTGCCCATCTGTCTGTGGATGATAAGTTGTATTGAATCGCAGTTCTGATCCCAAGGTGGCCTATAAGCTTTTCCAAAATGTAGCCGTAAAACGAGGGTCCCGATCTGATGTCACAGAAACTGGAACTCTGTATAGACGCATAATCTGTTGAACATACAGCTCTGCCAACCTTTCCAATGGTAAATCCTTTCGCATGGCCATAAAATGGGCCGATTTTGTCAGCTTGTCAACCATTATCCAAATTGAATCGTTTCCTCTCTGACTTCTCGGCAGTCCCGATACAAAGTCCATAGTTACATGTTCCCATTTTTATTCAGAGATCTCTAATGGCTGCAGTAATCCTCCAGGTTTACAATGTTGTACTTTTACCTACTGGCACGTCAGACACTTAGCCACAAATCTCACCACATCATTTTTCATTCCATTTCACTAATAATGCTGACACAGATTCTGATACATCTTTGTGCTGCCAGGGTTAATACTGTAACTACTGCGATGAGCCTTGGATAGGATTTCATCCTTTAACTCTTCGTTATTCAGTACGCATAAACTTCCTTGGAACCTTAGAATCCCATCATCCGATAATCGGAATTCTGATCTACGCTTATCCGCATCCATACTAATAATTTTCTACAATTTAGGGTCCGTAAACTGCAATTCCTTAATCTTCGCCTGAATAATCGATTCAATTCTTAACGTAGCCATTGTTGACACCTGATTTTTAATCACATTTTCTCTTTAAAATTAATAAAAAATTCATAAAAAATCATAAAATTAAAAAATTCAACTTTGGGGATCTTGGCCAAGCCTAGGAAATCAATTTTGACCAAAAAATGATTTTTTATATTTTCAAAATTTTTCAGCATTTTTATTTTCGAAAATTCATAAAAAAATCAAGAAAAAAATTATAAAATTGTAAAATCAACTTTGGAAGCCTTGGCCAAGCCTAAAGAACTAACTTTGAATGAATTTTTTTAATATTTTTGAAAAATACAAAAATACTTGAAAAATAGAAAGAAATAACATTTGAGGCCACAAAATATGAAAAAATAGTCAGTATTTTTATTTTAATTTTCTCTTCATTTTGGCCAAAGAAAATCTGCAAAAATTAATCTGGAATCGATAGTTACTTTGTTAATCTCATTTTCAGGTTAATTAAAATGGATATTATAGAAAATTCATTTTAGCCCTTTAATTTTGATTTTTTGCATTTTTCGAGTCGTGACATTGTCCTCTAATGCCTCATATTTCATTTTGGTCCAATAAAGTTCACAGATTGAGCAATGTCTGAGTTCAATTCAACCTCTCCTCATCGTGTCCTGTAGCACATGGACAAAGTCAATCTCAGTTGCTTACAAATGCCTGTCATGCTCGTTTCATCAGTCTCATCACAGCAAGTTGGAACTTCCCTCATTCGAATCTCAGCCACTCTCATAAAGAATCCAAGCTCTTTCTGGTCTTCGAAGCGATCATTGACAGATACGTCGGAATGGCTCGGTCTATGACTCCCCTCATTTTTTCTCATCCTTGCACTTGCTCCGACGTGTTAACGCAGCAGAACTGGGAAAACGAAATTAGAGCAGTTGGAAAAGAAAGCTGAGCTGCATTTGGCTCTAACTGCAAGTGGAGAACCATTCGGCAAATGGAGCCAAGCTTCTGAAGCAGGTAATCATGATGAGAGGAAAAAAGAGGGCACTCCACTCGCGCCGAAAGAAGGAGCAGAAGTGGAATGCAAATAAAAAAAGAAGAAAAAGAAAAAGGATGGGCGGAGGAAGTCCATAGAGGGCTGGGAAGATAATCATTTAAAAAAATGAGGAAAAGCAAAACAAAAAGAAACAGCGGATTGAGGCCGTGGAGTTACAGAGGGGCAGATTTTGGGGTGTGGGCATTTTGGACAATTAGGAGAACAAGCTAAAAAAAAGTGTGCCGAAGAAGTGGGCACGATGAGCATGAAAAGGAGGAGCCATCATCAAGATTAAGGAGGTGAAGGGTAGCATCATGGGTGGTGGACCAAAAAAGAGAAAAGAAGGGCACTAAAGGATGGCAGTAGAGATGGTTGTTGGCAGGAGGGGCCTGGACAGTCAGGGTCTCTCGCGAAAAAATTTTTCCCAGGAGAATATTATGGTTCCTTTTCTTGTTGGTCCAGGGTGGGACTACTCTGCTCTGCTGGTTTAAAAAAAAAAATGAGAGAAATTCTTGAAGAGAGCGAGTGATGGGAGAAAAAGAACGAGAATGGCGACCTTGGTTTTTTCCAAATTAGGGTTAATAAAAAAATTAGTTACAAAAAAGGGGCTTGCTATGTGTAAGAAAAATCTAGTTACCGAAATGGGGCCCGTGCGGCACTATACTGCCGCACGGGACATAGGGCGGCCCCCCCACGGCCACCTAGGCCCTCTTTTTTTTTTGTCCAATTAATAATATAATGTAATATTTTTATTTAGTATGTAAATAAATAAATAAATAAATAAAAATAGTTCTAAAATTATATAATGCAATTGGTACTAATTATTTTATATGTGTTAGTATATTTATTAGTATTAATAATTTATAT
>JAGVVM010007750.1:0-18044 GCA_019149425.1 Psidium friedrichsthalianum
GGCCCCCAGTTCCACAAATGCTCTTGATAACCCTCAGACTTAATATTCCGGTCATTCGACACCCCTCCCTTCTTCCCTCCATTATCTATTCAAACCATTTTGAAAATTTTCGTATCCACTCTTCAGCCATCTCGAGTGATTACCAATATGTGCAAGATAATTCTTATTCAGATTCGACATATAGGTTTTCGGCAAAGTTTCGCTGCATTACATAATTCCTGATGTATAGAGTTGGAGAGTGGCAAAAATGGGTATAATTCCCATTATCCTAAAAATTGCCTTCAAAGCATAGAGCAATCTTTCCATGGACCATTTTATTCGGAAGCCACGGTATCATCAGCTTAGAAGAAATTCGCATGTACTACTTATCGCTTGAGGCTCAAACCTAACACAAGTTGACATAAACAAAGCACGGTTTACACATTAGTGATCTTGTTTCAGATCTGATTAAAGAAACATGAATCTCTACCTGTATCTTAGGTAGCTAGAGATAAAAATACGTCCCATGAGAAATCGGGACTGGCCTAGTCTACCGTTCGATGTCCCAGACTCGGCCTGGGTCTGGGAGTCAATGGTCCATTTAAAGATTAAGCAATATCGAATGTTTTATTTACTTCAAACCACAATACAGCAATCGGAAAACACGCCATGATATTAGAGCGGAGGCATGTAAGGGAAGGCCAGTGCTCTCCTGAATTTTACAGTAACCCTGAGAGGAACGACAAATTTTTGTGAATCAGTAGTGGACACGAGGAAACAACGACTAATGGACAGCTACAAACACAAACATCAAATGAACAAAATGCAAAAATAACAGGTTGCTGTGGGAGAACAAATTCATGTCTTCTTTTCGGCAATCTCAATTGTAATTATGCACTGTCTGAAACATATCAGAGATGAGAACTTGCTGTGCTCGGGCAACGATATATAGTGTTCATCAACTTTTGTCATGCGCAGCAAAAAAACATTAACCATGACAAAACTTCATGGACAGCGTAATAACTATCCTGTCTTGTCTACCACCGCCAACCAAATGATCTCAACTTTGCATGGGGAGCATCCTCACAAAAAAAAAGCTACAATTCAGTATTGAATCAGCAATATAGATAACATATCAACCATTTTAGCTCATTTTCACCAGGGCCAGCAACCTTAAAGCCAACATGTGATTTTTCTGAGATCCGTTCCTTGCAAGTTGAGTCTGAAAACACCCACAAATTGCTTGAACCAAAAACACAATGAACATCTCTCGAATCCGACCCAAAATCATCGGTTTACAAAACTCTAAGCGCATGCAGAAAGAGTAAGGAGAGAGCTGAGGAAGACTAGATCAGGAAGAAGGGTTAAGGGAAGGGCTTACCAGGGAAGGCACTGAGAAAGATGCAGCCATGGCTAGAACTTGGTTTGAGCAAAGAAAGAAAGGGGCCAAGCAATAATAATATAGTCAAAAACTACTTGGAGAAGTTCATGCAAGAGCTCACTAAAGGCCCCTCAATATTTATAGCAAAACGAACGGAGAGGTGAGTTGATCGTGTGAACCAATAAAGATGAAATCTTCAACCCTTCTGAGGATAAGAAAAGAACAAAACCCAAGAAATTTCCAATGCAGTTCCCGATTAAAACTTATCTACAGATTGCTGATATCTATGTTTAATTAAATAAAAAAAAAGGCGGGTTTCATTATTATCATTGCGATGAAATGGAGGGAAACCTGTCTCTTGGGAGCAGATGTTGCAGGGCACGTAAAAGAAGATGGCCGCTCTCTAACCATCCTGTGCTTCCAGTATGGTGCCACCTTTCTTCTTCAATGCCCAACCGCTTCGGTTCTCATATTTTTCCTCTATGTTTACAGTACTGGGATTTGATTACTGGACAGAACTTGCTATAAAACAATTTATCCATCTTCTTACAGATGCCTTGTTACGACTTAACCCGTTCGTCAATCGCTTCCCTTGTGGATTTTTTGGGCAACGCCGCTATACCTAATAGGAAGAAAAAAAAAAAAAACATCTCGACGGTCGAAATTTTTATTTTAAATGCTTAACGATAACCTCATTAATATGAGAATCTTGCTATTGAGGCTTGTGGCACTTGTTAAAACATTGTCACTAAAACATTCCTCCTTAAAAATATCGATTTGCATATGATGAAAATAGCCAGCACATTGAAACGAGTGCCCCTAATGTTATTTTCACAAAACCCTCAACAAGATTTTATAATTGATCCAGACCTACATTTATTCTGAACATTTTCCTACATATAAAAAGCCCCAAACTGTTCCGCATTGGCATATTTACCTTAAATTTTTTCTTTTGACGTCAAAAATCTCAACCTTATACTTATATAACACATCTATCTTCGGTTAATGTTATGTCAAATGATTCTCCAACCAAAACGATGTCGTTTCATTTCACTAGGGCACGGAGCACCATGTCAACGTCGTAAGTGGTATAAGTTTGAAATTTTAATGTCACAAAAAAAAAACGAATTACGGTAAATATATCGATTTGAATCTTTTGGTCACTTTTTGTCCGAGATTTTGTAACCACCTGTGTTTCTTCTGCATCACGACGGGTTGGTCAAACCGGCGTTATCTTTCTCTGACCGCCGTCCTGATTCGCGAGCTTTGAAGTTGCTCTTATCGTGAGCCGAATCGGCATGCAATGTGCATACCATCTCTATCTTTTTGTCCCGACCGAGTAAAACCTGAAAACAACTTCAGTGTATTTTTTTGCACTCGTCACATCAGCAATCACGTTATCACTCACCACCCACCGAAAAAAACGTAGGTTGTTTTCTCAACCATGATTCACGTAATCCAGCACCAATTCGTTAGAGGCGCGCGGTCTTTAATTTTGAAACCTATAGCTTATCCTATAGACCTTATAACTTAAAACCTACTTTGTTACAGGTTCAGGATCTACTCAGATTCTTAATTGAACGATCGCAGTGAATTATCATCTCTAATAATTATCGATTGTTGTTACAATCCACTAACTACAACTAACTTAGATACGTGAAAAATATAAAACATTAAAAAAACAGAAATTTTTGTAAATGGAAGCTCAAATTAATTGTTGTAGGTTACACGCTCATCATCGGATGCTATGTAATATTGTAAGATCGATGCTATGTAATATTGTAGGATCGTGCGAAGGCATAAAAACACACCACACACACAAAGCCTTATTCTACTTTATAGGAATATATTTATTGAAATTGATTCCTCAATTTTTGAAATTGAAATATACTCCGCATACAAATAAACTGGAGATCGAATCGGTGCCCATCGATCCTACCTCAAATCATGCTCATGGCTTGCTAATCATGTATCGCAACAAGACGCGAAATGCGAACTAGGGTTAACATGTTTTTCTAGATCGGAGAGCGAGGAGATGCCACGTGGTTGGCTGTCGCTTCCGACACGAGCTCCTCAGGGACCGTCACACGTGGTAAAGTTGACATTTCGAAGAGCACAAAGTGTCAAAGCAAGGGGATTTCGGGAGGGCTTCAGACTTAGCCACAACAAATTCAATCCAGGCATTGGACGAGAGAGAGACTCATATAGAAGTTGGACGTTACCTGACGCACCAGCAAACGCCCACTTTAGATCTTTGGGAGTGTGAAGGCATTTTTGTCACAACATTTTGGTGCGAACCGCGGGCGATTTGCGTGGATTGACCAGATAATGACGACAAGATATGATAACCAGTTTTTGAGACTCCTGGGGATGACAAGAAACGCCCTAAGATAAGCCCGAATTTACATTCTCTCTCTACCTCTTTTTATCCTATGCGAGTCATAGCATTAGTGGCACCTCCAGAGATAGATCATACAAAACGGGGAAAATTACTTTTTAGTGATATTTAAGTTTTTTCTCATTTTTTTCCTCTGTCTTTTCTTCTATTTTCATCCTTCCTTCTTTATCGTTTGCTTCTTCTTCTTCTTTTTCTCTTTCTTTTCTTTTATTTATTTTTCTCAATTGACATCAGGCCAAGGCTGCCCTCGCTAGATCATGCCAGGCCAGCAAGGATACCCTCGCTCGATTCGGCAAGGGCGGCCCTCGCTAGCCTAGGCCTAGGCATCCCTCGCCCGAGGCCGGTGGAGGGTAAACGGCAAAAGGAAAAAGAAAAGAAAGAAAGAGAAAAATAAAAATAAAATAAAAATAAAAATAAAAATAAAAATAAAAATAAAAATAAAGAAGGTGAAGAGAAGAAAAGAAAAGGGAAAAAGTAAAAGATACTAAATATTATAAATCATCCACGTCAATGCATGCTGTGTTACATTAGCGATTTTTGTTCAAAAATTAGTCGAATTGACTTAATTGACAAATCCTAAAAAAAGTTTAGGATTGAATTGATAAAATACAATAGATTTAGAATTTTTTGGACAATTTTCTTTCATATAAACTCTATCCTTACCGATCTCATCAACCTCAATTGCATGATTTGTTCCTCCTGATCTGATAGGAAAGTTATGAAAATCATATGACAAGATTTGAAACGAGGACTCCCTACTATGTTACATAAAATTTAGAGAACCTCTGCACACTAATTTAAATTAATAAACTTGCGGTTTAATATTCAAATAGTTTAACATTTTTCATCGTAAGAGAACGAAGGAAAATTGAGTAGAGACTTCGGGCTATTCCGTGTTTTCGGTTATTTGTTACGGAGGTCTCTTTGTCGTAAGCTTTCGGGCAGTCTAGGGGAACGAAATCCCGTGAAGTTGACCTACTACGTGCAAAAAAAAAAAAAAAAAGTTAAGGCATGCGTTTTTAACGTACATTATAGAACGATTTCCGGACGATTTCAGACTTATTACAAAAGGCCGCAAGGAGCCTTTTTCCATTCTATTCATCGTTTTGATTGAATTAAAGAGAGAGAGAGAGGATTAGTTGGACGATTACATGATAATTAATAACATAAGGCGGTGATGTTCCGAGGAGGTTCGGAATGAATTTTGTACCAAAATAATCGCAAGCAAAATCACACACCGACTTGGGCCGTGGAAAGAGCGGTATGGAGGGTGGCAGTCGAATCATTTCGGTGGCACTCGACGTGGGGATGGGCTCGATTACGTCATCGACATGGGCCACAAAACAAAACAAAATAAAACAAAAAAAAAAAAGAGGGGAAAAGGTTCTGAACCATTATTGCACCGAAAAGTATTAATAATTTTCTTGAAGATAAGGAAAAAATCGGCTCATTCGACTACGAATTTTCAATTTTGAGGACACGATGCTCCATCAATTTCTGGAAATTTCATATTGGTTGGTGAGAAAATACCCATCTATCTATCAATGCACATGAAGTGGGCCAAAGGTGGCCACACAATTGAGGAGTGCCCCTTTCTTGGCCTATGTGACATGAAGAATAGACGTGGCTGGAATCATGGCGGGTGGTATTCCTTCCTATGTAGGATTAGGTTTTGAGCACTTCGAGGAGAAACAACGTTTTTTTTATTTTCAAATCTTTCACAATCTTTATTTTTCTTTTTCCATTTTTCTTTTGTCCCTTTGAATTTAAGTGGTAGCTATTCTCTCCCTCTATCTATATGATTTTAAACTGAACTTTTGAATTCAGCGTTCGCCTCGAATTTTGACCATAACAAATTGCCAATGCGGCGGACCAATTAGCACTGGCCAAGCCAGGGTCTTTGTTTACTATTTTTGGAATTTTTGGACAATTTCAATTGTGTCCACATACCATGACCCGCGTATTTTGCATAAAACACTTATTGATTGAGGGGCATTGCAATCTCACCGGCCTGACAAAACTCCTCAACTCGCGACCATCATACAGAAGGAAGGGCTTTTTGGGCTCTTAATGACTTTCAATTATGACGTATAGCATTGATAGTCTTATTTTCTTTTCTTTTTTTTTTTCTTTTGAAGAGGATTGTATGGTTAAAGAATATATCTCCATGTCATTTGGTCGAAAAATCTACATAGCTGTCATTTGATGAAGCGTAGAATTGCACGATCGATTTGGTTCTATCTCAATAAACCAAACTATCTGTTCAGTAGTTAGCCCGCCACCCTCAATACATTTAGTCACCGACGGAAACAAATTCGAGAAATGGAATCCGTTGGTGAGATCCTTTTGCGCTTTATGTCATTTCTATAGGTTTGTTCATAGGATGTGGATATCTTTTGCTGTTTGAAATTATTTCTAAATCATAAACATTTCAATTTTACTAATTCAATTCTAAATCTTTCGAAAATTTGCCAATTTAGTATTAAACTTTTGATGATTTATCAATTTAGACCTCATTTGGTTCGGCATTCTGAAAGGGGCTCAAGGTTGCTTGGTCAAATGTGAAGGCATTAGGCAATTTTTTTGGACAGCTTTGACCCTTAGGTCAAGGTAGATCTGGAGGTGCTGTTGAATGCTACGTTTCTGGAACGAAAATAGACTTTTTTTCCATCCAATTTCAGCCTCGCTACAATTTCATGATCACGAAAATGTCATTGAAAACCCTAACTTTCTCGGCAAAGCACCGATGAGGGGATGACAAGCCGCCGCCAACCTCGCTTGGGTTCACGCGACCCCAAGCGGCATTTAAATAGGTTTGTACGACTTGACTGACGATCGCTTGGGTAGCGCGACCCATATCTCACCCGAGGTTGTGCGACCTTAGGCACCTTGCTTGAGATGGGGTAACCTCATAGGAGGCTGGCGACAGCAAATTTGGCTCTCTGATAGCTAGATTTGGCCTCGCTAGAGGCTCATTGGACTCTAGCAAGTCGCTAGTCCTTAGCTGATTTTGAGTTTCTTTTAAAAAAAAAAAAAAAGGCAAAAGGGCTTTGCAAAGTCTGATTTTCCCAAACACAATTTAAACTAAAGTTGTATTCCAATGTGTAGTACTTTATCAATTCTACTTGCATTTCGGAAAATCTCTTTAGCCCAAAGGTTTTTGCATTTTCCCAATGACCCTCCGCCAAACTTGAATCGAACATGCCCTTAGTCATTCCGGACTTGGCTAAAAATCATTGACGCGATAGCCTAATTAGCACCGACCATCTTACATGACGCCGCTAGAGAAGAGGATGGAGCATCCGTTGGTGCGCGCGATATCATGTTGGGAGTGCCGGAAACACGAAATAGAAGGGGCAAGAGCCTTGCTTTCCAAGTTTCAAGACTCGGCACTTCAAATCACCTCCATTTTTCAAGGAAGAAGTGAAGAATTGAATTGGAGCCCCCGTTTATATGGACCATGTCGTATCGGATTTGGTTGTGTTGGGATGTTGCTTGTGGGCCAAATTCCTCTAGCATTAGGACAAGCACCTCAAAATTCTTGTTTTGGACTTCACAATTGAAATCGTTCCCGAGCTCAACAGAACTGCCAGATTCGAAAGAGAGAGCTCACTTGCACCGGTGAATCGGGGCCCGAGCGAGATCGAACCATTCAATTCTGTCCGGTCCATTAATGGGCCGGTCATCTAGATGTCCAGTTCATCTGAAGTGGTCGGTTTTTTTCTCCGTATGTCTTTTTTTTCCTTTCTTCTTAATCGGGACAATTGCAATCGCATGTCGAATTACATAACACTAAAATGACATATTCATATGCACAAGCATTTGAGACTGACGCTACAGCACACTAGGCTTTCCTTGTCGTTTGAGATTTTCCCGTTTCTTGTTAACTAAAGAGAAAACACTACCGAGTACCCTTCTGCTTTTTTTGTGAAGAACCTGGAAGATTTTCCCCCGCAAGAGAAGAACAAAAAAACAAAAGAAGAAAATCCCAGAAACTTTCCCTAGAAATTTTCCTTCTCTTAAAAGGGGAGGGGGAAAATTTTTCTCCCAGAGCTTCTAGTTTCTTCTCTGTTCATTCACCGTTGGATCATCTTGGAAGTCCAGTACTTCTCGATCTCCTCCGCCGTCCTCCCCGGAATCCGCCCCGCGATCAGCGACCACCTGAAACCAACCAAAACCCCCCATCATCACTCCATGACTCCTTCTCATTTTCCTTAATTCTGAAAGAACGGAGAGTTCAAAGAGATGGGTTAAAGAAAGGTCCCCCCCCCCCACCTTCGACCAACCAGAGTGTACATCCTAGCTATAAGGGTTTCTTCATCTTCGGAGAAATCTAGGAGCTTTGGATCCTGACTATTATATTATTATCCCCTGCAGTTTCATGGACAAGTTATGGATGGTCCCAGCAAGAAGAGTAGGTGAAAAAGGCAGAGATAATAAATACAGATAACATTGGAAACCCAAGTTTCTGATATGAATCAACTACCTCTTGAGTCCACCGACGTTGTTGCATCGTGAGAGGAGTGATCCGAGTCAGCCATTGAAATTCTGGTGGAAACGCTAGAATTTTCTTGGAAACCGTTGGGTGAAGTTGAAAGTGGGGGGGTTAATTGAGGGGGTGTGTTAAATAAGGGTAGGAAGAAAAGTTCGTGGAAACGGCGAAGAATGGCCGGTGAGAAAGAGAGAGAGAGAGAGACTCTGGACTTGTGAGTGTGAACAGAGGACTGGTAGTTCGAGAAGTCCAACTTGATGGGTAGTTGCAGACTCTATGGAAGATGGGCTTTGATGACAATGACAACAATTCTCCCACACGCAAGGAATTGTTATCGGGCGTGACGAGCCCGACATGTTTTCTTTTAGAAAACTGTCCGGTCGATGGAAAGAAACATTTCATTATTTTATACCCCCGAGCGAAGCGAATTCGGGCATAATGATTTATTCCAAATGCATATCGCACGATCAAATGTGATTTGTCCGCACCACCACGCGAATCGTCGCCGCGAATCGACATCTCCAATGCCATTTAACGGCCCGTAGTTTTCGACAGAACCCAATTGAGCCGGACTTCCAAACGGTATCGTAACAGAAGCTTTGGCGCAAAGCCGGTTTTGATAACAGTTCCCCAAAAATCAAAACATTCCTTGTCAATAACAGTGACATCCACCTCTTTAGTTACTTTCCTTTTGGAGGGAAAAGTTCTCTCTGGGTCAAAAAAATAAAGCATTAATAAAGTTACACCAGACCTTGGGATAGAAGAGGCGCCCGGCTTTTTCAAAGATTCAAAAGATATTAACACGAGGAGCAGCGATGTTCGGACAAAAGTTGAGAACGGTCGTATTAGCAAAAAGCAAAACCCATCTGCGGTGCACACTACAACTGACCACCTCCCCAAGTCCAGTTGATGAACTCATCGGCGGCAACCAAGGGCTTCGTAGATAGGAAAGCAGCGAATGCAGGAAGGGTTTCATTTGAACTTTGATCTCATTAAGGACATAAAAGGTCTAGAAGATCCCTGAATTTCGCAAATAACAGACATATATGCAGCCACACGTGCACGCAAGAGCGGATGGATATTATATACGAGCGTCGGCCGGATCGAAGAATACACCAGCCATGTGAGCCTTACCCCTACCAAACAGTAACCGGCACTATGCAAAAGAATGAAAGGACTCCCAGGAAATCACATACATAAGATGCAATAAACCATCGCAATTTCAGAAGCAGCAGCAGCAGCACCGGCAATAGTGGCGTACATACACTATGTCGTGTCTAGATGTCTTACCTACATATAAATATAAAGTTGATAGTAACAGTCAGGCGATTGAGAACATGTAATGCGCACTACCGCCTAGTGGGCACACAAACAAACTACATTTAGCAATTCCGACTTCCGACTTCAGAATCCGTGAATCTTGATCTGTTCCTTCTTCACGATCCAGCCTGCAAAACAAGGATCATGCGAAATTAACCGTGGTTCAGTTTTGGGATCAATTTAAGGTTTGTAAAGAGTCATGTAACAAGGTAAACTGACCTGCACAAGGAAGGTCGAAACATTTTTCCGCTGGTCACCTTGCAGTTGAATGACCTGCACCAACGTATCAAATGTCTCAGCCAAATAATATAGCAAAGAAAACTATAAAAGACACGTAAGCCGACAGGAGACACTGGCCAAGAATGCACATATCATATTCACCTGGCTAACTCTGGGTCCTGGACTACAGTTCCATTGCAGCAAAATTCTTTCTTCAGGTCCTTGAGTATCTTGTTATAGCTGAACTCCTTCTTCAGACCTTGCACAGTGGTCAAGCTTTTCCTACCATTGCGCTGCTGGACACGAATGTGGACGTATTCTTTTGACCCAGCACCCGAATCCTCAGCTTTCGCATCAGCAAAAGGATCTATCACACCACAACACAGACAGAAAAACCGCTGTTAGCCAATGAAACAACTGATCTAAAAGGGGTTGCATAGAGCAAACGAAACATACCAAAAGTGGTTGGAACCTGGACGTCGAGCTCAGACATGAAAATAGAGTGACCACAAAGGACTTTGTTCTTCTTTTAGGCAATAATTTGAACTGAAAAATTGGAGAAACAAACGATTAGCATGTCATCAACATCAGAATTGAACCAATCAAATTGTCTTTTCATGTTGGTGAAGTCTTTAGAATGAGGAATAAAGTCTATTATCTCCAAGGGCTTAATGGTTCTTAAATTGAGAAACTCATCCTAAGAATAAATGCTATTTGAATCTCATATATCCACCAAGACGAGAAAAGGGCATCAGAAAACATTTCCTCATGAACCAGCTCAGAAAACTGATTAAGTATGAATGATACAGACAAACGATTTGCTGGCATAACATCAGGCTTGAACATCAATGTAACAGAGTTCCTAATGTTAACAACAGGGCAGTTTTAGGCCAACACATAGTACAATGTAGAAACCAGTGCACTGCCACAAGCTCTAAGGACAATCTATTAGAAACATAGGTTTAAATAAATTCACAGATGGAGATATCTTGATCCCTAAATTCACCAACAGTTAGCAGAACACTACATTTTCTTAAAATATCATGCCCCTATTCTAACGGAAATCAAAGCAAGACAATGTAGATCATGCATAAAAATCACTTTACCGAAAAGACCAATGAATTGCCAATCAAATCCCCCTAATAAATTAAAATAACAGCCAGTAACAATATTCTTTGTTGTGTTTAACCAAACAAGTTACTACTTACTACTAAGCAAGAAACAATTCTCAACCAAGGATGACAACTAACTCGAGAAAATCTGTCCACTCTTTTATCCTGTTAAAAATATGAAGAGAAGAGTGAACTTCCATAACTTCAGATTTTCTAGAAAGTATGACATCTCACATCCACCTATGAACTTGAACCAACCCAACCACTTTCATGTTCCTTAATACTACCCAGGCAGTTCAAGATCAAAGAATCGGTATCCCATCTTCGTGGCTTTTGCAACTGCCGTCTTCTTCAAAGACCACCTGTATAAATTCTACACTCACTTTGATATCATGCATCACACCGACGACGCAGAGGATTAGCAGATGGGGGGTTTTGTTAAGTAATGCATAGTCTCAAACCCATAAAAAAGCTGATCTCGGAATTTAACAGATAACGGATACCATTTCAAGCCTACCAGTCCTCCTGTAAACAGCATAAATCACATCACATATACATCCTTAATGCGTTCGGTAGATCTAGCGTCAACTCCAAAAAGCCTGGAAAATAATTGGTTCTAAGTTTTCTTGTTTCACTGAGTTATATGAAGAAGAACAGTATATATCTTCAATTCCTTCTGCACCTCTCTACAAAGGCATCGTTTTTTGATAAGAATTTACAAAGGCTCTCAAAGAATTTGGTTCATTATTCCCTCACCTCGCTATTAGAACAGAAGTCTACACCATCCGGTCCGTTCCCCGAGAACTTTCATCTGATTATCTAACGATATCGCAGGTAACCGATTACAAGACAAACCAATTCCACATAAACCTGGTATTCCGCTAACACAAACAACAAAAGCCAGACAGCATCCTGTGTAAAAAAAAAAAAAAAAGGACAAACGAACGAATCAACGAGCACCTAAAATCACACTGCATAAGAAATCGCCAAATCAAAACAAGAGTTAGAATTGAGAACATACCCAGAAACCCAAATCAAGAATTACAAATGAACGATTCACCGATTACCCAAATCACACCGCATAAGAAATCGCGAAATCAAAACAAGAGTTAGAATTTAGAACACACACAGAAACCCAATCAAGAATTACCACCGACGACCCAAAAGGACCCAGAAAGAGACGAATACTTCGACGACCGGGATGATCCAGAACACCGACAACAAGAATCGGATCGTAAAGATAATCTCCACGCAAACAGCAGACAACAAAAAAAGCCAATTACCAAAAGAGAGAGAGAGAACCAGCAAATTTACCTGAAAGTGGATATACCGCTGCAAGACAGGGACAGAGAGGAGGAGACGCAGATAGAGAGAGAATGAACGGCAAGACGAAAACTTTGGGCACGCAGGCGCGTCCTTATAAATAGAGAGGGAGAGAGAGTGCAGACCGGGACGAGCTCGCCCCTTGCTAGCCACACAACGTTTTTGGTACTTTCCGGATTCTCGCTTTTTCTCATTTATTTATTTATTTATTTTTTTAATCAGAGGATAGCGTCGGCCTTCCTTCTTCGAGTCGGTTTCGGGTTCGGAGATGTGTAAAGGGTATGTACGGACGGTCGGGATCCGTCGGAGGCAGTTCCGTTGGGGGCCGCTCGATTGGCGCCCCGTGTGGAGGGATTAGAGAGTAATTTCCCGTTAAAGGTGAGTGGGGGGATTTGGAGTTGGGAACGGATGATGTGCGTGCTTTGCCCGCTTGAACAGCCCAAAGCAACACGACTTTTTCCATAATTGGAGATGCGTGTCCTTATCCCATTTTTTTGTTTATACAAATGTCAAGTTCACCGTACCATGTCGGGCCGAATTCGTTGACAGGTCATGCTCGGTCCGTCAAGTTGCTTCGTGTCGCCAGCTCGTCGTGTCATTGTTTGTCATGCTTGAGTCGAACCCTTTTAATTTTCCTTTTGGGCGTGGCCGACCGCCGGAAAAATTATCGTATCGTATTTGTGTCGATTTAGTCTCTTCGACCCTTTAATTTGATCATGTACTTGTTGTATCGTTATCAATTTAGGCCTAGGTCTTTCAATTATAACGATTGAATCTCAAAATCTATTAAAACTTTGCCAATATAATCTTAAATATTTTGACGATTTAGTGTTTCAGTTAATTTTCACCTTAATTCGTGCATGGCGATCCAATCGACACTAGTAGTCTTATGTAGGACGGTCGGTAATAACATAAATGATTTTCAGCAAAGTTTTTTTTTTCCAAATTTTATGAATTTTCTTTCCTTCCTCTTTTTTCATTTTTCCTTATTTACCTTCGCGAGGGGCCTCATTTGTGCCGGCACACCCTCGCCCTCAGGCACCCATTGCCCATGCCCGGTGACCTTTACCAAATTGCTAAGGCTGGCGACCAGGGAAGGAAATAAGGGAAAATGGAGGAAAAAAAAGAGAAAGGAATTTTTTTTAAATACACAAAAATCATCTACGTCAGTGCTGACAGAGTCACGTAAAATGATCGGTGCTGATTAAATCGTCACGTCAGTGATTTCAGTCAAAATCAGCCATAAAGCTAAATTGATAAATCATCAAAATGTTGAGGATAAATCGGCAAATCATCAAAAGATTTAAGACTCGATTGGCACAATTAAAAAGTTCAAGACTAAGTTGGCAAATAGCCAAATGGATTAGTACTAAATTGAATAATTAAAATGTAGGGCAAAGCAGGTAGAGAAATCTCCCTTGAGTTTCCGGTTCCTGTGCGAAAGAGCACGGCCTCGACTTCGATTGCAAGGACAAGCTCGGATAATAAAAGAATGCCAGGCCTTAGCTGTCCTCATCAGGGTGAAGCAGCTGTAAAAGGAGCTTGCTGCAGCATCGAACCTTCTGCGTTATGACTTGATCATTTCTCCGCATTTTCAGCATTACTTTCCTGAATGGTGCGGGTGAACAGAGGCTCATTAAAAGTGCCCAACCTCAGTAGAAGAAGCCGTTGCAGCAGCAGCAACGTCTGTGACCAAAGGCTCATTACAAGCGCCCAAGAAACCCGACCCAGAATTGTTTTGATGCTTGTGTGGCGCTACTCGTTCTGAACAGTCCACATCAACCCTATTTTCTGCAGAGTTTGAAATGGTGGATGTTGCTGAAACAGGAGAATCTGATGAATCCCCATCAACTAAATCCTGCTGATCTTGTGAAGAATGAACGTGGCTGGCAGTTAATGATGAGTTCCTTGAAAGTCTTCTTCTCCCATAGCTCCTGGACTAGGAAGAAACGAACCTAAAAGACATATCATCAACAGAAGTTACTTTCTCCCTGGGTAAGGGACATCCCTCTCCTCTTTCTTGTACATCACAGCTTCACTAAAAGACATATCATCAAAAGGATCTTCCCCAGCAGATTGATGTCCAGCAGGATCCTTGCCCTACTTCATAACGACGTTTTAATTTAGGTTGCAAGGCCGCGACCTTGTCGCCCATTTCTGTAGCCAAAAGCATATTTGACTTCTCAGAGTTTGAGCACTTTTCCAGCCCTATTGGACTTGGAATTGATCTGAGGTGATCGGCAGAGGGAAAGCACCCTTTTTCTCAATGTGGAGAACCTCAAAGCTTTCCTCGAGAACGCACGAGAGTCCTCGACGACCTCGCATTCATGTTGCGAGAAATGCATAATCACTCTCTGGGCTTGCATATATTTCAAGTGTCTTGTTTCTAACAAGCTGCGATGAGCAATGTTCAGAACTGTCTCGAAGATTCAACAAGGGACTACTGTCAACAAGGGAGTTGTCCTTGCGAAACTTACGCTTTGCCGGGAAAGAGACCTACTACCATTAAATTTACCACCTCCAGCTTATCTGGGAAGTGGATCGTCGAGGACAACTGTTGAAATTGCTATCTGCCCATAAATATTGATACGTGTGCTGGCTGTGTGCATGGATGCTCGTATGGAGGTGAATTGGTCAGATAGTAATATTTCCTATTGAGCTTATGGAGTTTATTGCTGTATACTATGGAGCTTCATGGTCTCTCTAGTTATCTTGTTGAAACCATTTCTTACCGCGGCCAACGTGATCAATCTATATGTTAGGCAATTCTTGTTCTTTCGAAAGTCGCTTGCCTTTTTCCCATTCATCAAATCGCGTAACACCTTTTCTCATGTTCATCCTTGTCGTGGGAAGCAAATGTCAACTAGGCACGGTTTCGTATTAGGAACAATAAATAAACAAATCCCAACCAAGAACCGTCGACAGATTTTCAATTTTCAAAACCAAAGCCGGACCAAAGATACTTAGGAACCTGATCTATCGGTTCGAGCGATTCAATTGATTCAATAGCATGTTACTATAAATAGATTCAAACATGCGAAAAAAAAAATTATGCTACTTCCAAATGATGGTCATTTTGTGTTAGCGTTGGCTGCCCTCTCTATGTGCAACACTACTTCAAAACCAAAGGGCCAAACACAAATGTCGCGGGGGAGGGGGGTGGTTTTTTTTTATTGATCATTTTGATTCTCTGATTCTATTCTTTAAAATAAAAAAAATGAGAATCCTTTTTGGTAACATAAATGATTTTGATTCTGATTCTATTCCCGAAAACAGTTTTGGAGCAAAAATAAGAACAAACAAAAAGTTAATTCTAAAAAAAGATCACTTTTGAGAATCACAAAATACAATGAAGTACCACATCTCTCACTTTTCTCTTTTAGTTCTCTCATCACTTTTTCCTCGACCTAAAACAGAATAAGGTCTTACTTTCAAAGAAAAATATCTAAGATAATAAAAAAAATCAAAAGATAAAAAAAATAAAAAAAATTCTAAAAAAAAAATAAAATTTAGAAGATCCCTAAAAATAGAAAAAAGTTAGATTAGGCTAGTTTGACCTCGTTTTCATAAATTTTCTCTAGGCCACATTCTTAAGGGCTTTGTTGAGGTTTTATGATACGATTTATCAGTACCATGATTTTTAATTATGCACTTGATTTTATTAGTCGTGATTTTCCTAGGTTTATACCTTTTAGACTTAATCTAGTTTTAGAAAATTCTGAAAAAAGATAAAAATAACAAGTGCGAACACTTAGCAAGTTCTTGTTTTTAAGTTTTGGATGAATTAAGGTTCAGATTTGATTTCCTATAATAAAAAAAACGTACACCAATGCAAGGCAGTGCAGTGCAATGCATTTTCCTTGCAGAAATGAGGGTGCTGCTCGTGTTCGTTCACTAAAAAGAATTGGATAAAACCCTGTCATAATGGCGAAAATGACTTGTGATGATTTTTGATATTATTTTTACATTTTAATATGTAATATGTTATATAAGAGAATCAATATGAATTAATTCGAAATGTAAGATGAAATTTCACAAAATAGCTATGTAATTATTTGATTTAAATGACAAAAATTGAGAAGAAAATTATTCCAAAAATAAGAATTATGTGCAGTTACCGAACGAGTTTCTGTTTCAAGAACAAAAATTTCTAGGTAGTTATTAAACGCATTTTAATTCTCTAAAAAGAATATAGAGAATAGAATCAGAATAGTTACCATACATGCTCTTAAAGCCCGTGTGATGTATTCTCGAATTTGGGTGCGCCGAGGGGGAGGGGAGAGAGAGAGAGAGAGAGGGAGTCCCACATTGGCTGCTAGAGAGACACAAGGAGTGAGCGTGGCTACTAAATAGGGAGCTTTGCCATCCACATTGATAGCTGAAAAGGTCATCAACTAGGTGGCCCCTTTAAGAAGTGAGGATAGGAGGGTGCATAACTACGTTTTCGGAGTTACGGCTATTTATTTATTTGGATGGCAGTTTATTTTTGGGGTCGACACTTGTAGAATTATGCAAAGAGAAGAGGAGTTAATTATTATTGGCTTGCACAATTCTAAAAAAATAAAGATCCCATTAACGTCAAATAAAATATTAAGTTAAACAAATTAGAGTTTGATCTTTTCACGATATGCACTGGAGTCATATATATCGCTTTCTGACCATGTGGTACGTGAGGACCTCAACGTCCTTCGTAGTTTTAATGGAGTTGACAAGAGAATAATGCCTTCCATTCAAAGAATTTATTCCATGGAATGCAAGTGACTGAAAATAATTTAAAGAATATATTCCATGAAGCGAAAGTGATTGAGAAGCTGCTACTACATTCAAAACGAGATACTACTACATTCAAACGAGATGATGAAATTGTGGACAAAGATATACCAAAGATATACCAAAGTAATACTTGGTTAAAGAGTCTAGTAATGACAAATTCCGAAATTATTCTTTTTTTTAAACAGTGATAGTAATATCGAAAATAGTGATCCGAGCTCCTAAAAAAACCTAAATAGTCCCATTCCTTAAAAAAAAAAAAAAACCCTAAGCCTATCCTATTTCGTTTCTATGGCCAGCCCAGACTTTCGTCCCAGCCCAAACCCTCAAAGCCCATTCGCACTAAAAACTAAACCCAACCCAGGCTCACTTAGACAAAAAAGCCAACCCATATTCATCAATCTGCAACTCAGGCCCAGCATCAACCAAAGCCCAAATTTCCTAATCTTCTCCTCTCCACACGCCCCCAAAAGTGAACGCAAGCATGACCAGAGAGGCAGAGCCTACACCCCGCGTCATCAAAATGTACATTCAATCACAAGCTCTACCGACAAAGTCACTACCTCTCCATTTGTTGACAGTGACTTGATCAAAATGCATATCGGAGAGACCTTGCTCAGTTGCTGAGCGAACCTTCACACGGACGTATGATCAATGACCACAAGCCGGAAAATGGAATACAAGTCGACGCACAAATACAACTACATGACCGCGGACTTGTTTCAAAAGCAGTCGCCCGTCTGAACCGGAGAAAGCAAGTTTTGATTCTCGATTCTAGCGAAAACAGGGTGAATGAGGAGAGGATTTGCTGGTTGAGTCGCTCGGCAATCAGAGAGGGCAAGCTCCACGCTGTGTCGACGGGAATGCGGATGCACGGAGGAGACATTTAGACGAGTGGAGCAACTGTTTGCCTTTTCGGTCGAAAGTGTGTCCGAACGCGCTTGGAGGCTGGTGACGGCGGAATCCGAAGGGTTCAGACGACTGATGGCTCCGGAGGCGAGACCTCCTGTCTTCCTGAGGAAATCCACGATCGCCTCTACTTGTTTTTTT
>JAGVVM010007752.1:0-22999 GCA_019149425.1 Psidium friedrichsthalianum
CAATTAGGGTTTTTTGAAGTTTTTTAAAGAACACCAATCATGTCTGTGTTGTGCCGGTCCGTCTGGGTGCTCCCGATGGTCGGTTCCAAACAATGAATCTCGAACTGGACCGGTACTCACTAGTTCCCACAAATGAGAATCAGATCGTCTCATTGGAACCGTTTCTAGTTTCTGATCAATTCTCGATTCCTTTGCACATGCCTAGTAGCTACACACAATCGTCATTTTAGTCATTTCTCAATTCCGACAAATTATATCCACTGTATTTTATGCCCGTCTTTTTTCCTTAAAATGGACCTTTTTCCCTAACGGCTCCACAATCAAATCCTGCTTTTTCTCAGCCTAGCAAAGATCTGCTCCTCCCCAGTTCTTTTGTTCCCCTCGGACGGACACCAATGATCAGCACTAAAGTCACAACAAGCCATTGAAGCCAACTCAGTCACCTCCAACACGAAACAATTCATGAGAAAATCCATCAGCTTTGATTCCCCCCATCGCTCACATCGATCTGAGTTATGGCGAACATCAGATCTTAGATGGTGGTGGCCACTGTTCTTGCTCCTGTTCCTCATGGAGCAGGCAAGGAGTCAAGGACATGGCGCGACCAAATCGGCCATGCATGTTCCACAAACGATAGCGGTTGGAAACACTTGGACGAGGGTGCAGGTCACGTGAAAAAACATGAGCGGAAACAGTTTCTTTAGGGTTTTTGGGACGATAATCACTCGCGAAACGATCATATGCCAATCGATAGGAAAGTACAGAACCAGTCATGTAACTAGACAATCAGTCAAGCTCTTTTCTCCTTGCAACCCAACAATGGGCATCCAAATAATATTTTCCACAGGGAAAAGGTGAATGCTTGCTCTTTGCTATAGGTCAAGAACTTGTTTCCTTGCACTGTCTCCTTTGCTTTTTCTCCCTCTAAGCGAGGACTCCCAAATGAGAATGATTTCCCACATGGATGGTGCTAAAAGAAAAGGTCCATGCATTATTAGTGATGGGGGGCTTTGGGTTTTCTCGATTCGATGTCGTATTGTTCGCCACGATGATTTGTCCCAGAGTTTTCGTTTAATTGACGGACCAAATCTTGAAGATTGAAGCTGCGTTCACATTAGGGGCCACAATAGCAATTTCTTAAAGGAATAAGTTTAGCTGCAGCTGGATAACAACGTTAATGTTGATGTTGGGATACTAGTTAGGCACTTAAGTTAACCCGAGAAACGCATCTAATCCACCGAGAAAACCCTAAACCCCATCCGTCTCTCGCCTCTCTCTACCGCCGCCGCCGCCGCTTGACTAGGAACGGACGACAAGCTCTAGCCATCACCATCGATCTCGAATCAGTGGCCTACTACGGTGGTTCACTTAGACATGCATTAAATCTACGTGGTGAAAACAGAGCAAGAGAGAGGGACAAGTGACTCTATACCTCCCGTGGTGGTGATTCGGTGCCGGTAACTCGACATTGACTTAAAGGTGAAGGCGGCGAGCGCCGGGCAGGGGGTCAGTGAGGCAGCGTGTTCATGGTTGAGAAGTGTCGGGGATACTGCGTGATTGCAGCTAAACCTTGCCCTTTGAAATATGCTACAGATGCCGTAGCGTCTGATTACTTGGCTTCCCAACATTTACAAAAATTACCTAATTTCTTGACAAATTAGGGGAAATCACATGGGGTCATTCCAGTTAAGATTGTATGGAATTGAAGGAGACACATTTATTGGAACAAAAATTCAAGTGACCGCAAATACGCCTGTACTCCACAATGCCCTTTCACAAGGTAAAATTTAAGGGAGAGGGACACCAACAATGGGTAAAACACATCAACCTTGTCTTAAAAAGACTCTTTTTCGTTTGATTAAAAAAAATTTCTTTGACCCAGCTATTTTTGGTACCGTAAACTCTCAATAATCCGGAAAAATCTTATTTCCTAGAAGTTATTTCGGTCGTAAACATAGGGAGCCCTTAGTGTTTACCTTTGTTAAGTAGATTAGCAAAACATTAAGGACCAAATTGAACTCGGATGGATCATTGCTTCTTCCCCTCCATTAACGCATGTGCTGTTATTGCCACCATATATGTTCATGCACTCATGTTGTTCGAGAAAAGTCTTGAAACAAGTGGGAATTGAAGTGAAGTCATGTCGATAGAGATGGGAACAAAACCAGCCAACAATGTCATCTACTCGAGAAAGTTGCTTTTATTTGATGGAGACAAGACAAATCTCCTTTACACTAATTATGGTCGATTTTCTATTTCATATAAGAGAGGAAAAAAATCTTGCCATCTGAACTTGACATTTAATTTTTAAGCAACATTTCTCTTTGTCCATTGACGCAGGAAGATAATTGGTCTTAAAAAATTTGACACATTTTATGTTTCCTTCAACAATTTTTGAAATGTAAAGAAAAAGTCTTACGTTTTCTAAAATTACGGAAGAATCTTAAACGACTAGACGTTATTAATATGCATGTATTTTAAGGCTTCAGGTATTCAACTTTATACAGAAAATCAGAACTAAAATATCATGATAAGGGGAAAAAAAACTACGGCTGACGAATAGAAAATGCGATGAAGCTAAAAATTTGAAGGGGAAAGGAAAATTCTCAATTTACTCCGTTTCATATTGTTGCGGTTACACGTGGAAAAGCACACTGACACCACATAGTAAATTTGTATAAAAAAAAAAGTTCAATGCGAAGTATTGCCGCGTGTTCGACTGGAAAAATGAATGGTAAAGAGTTGTGAGGATAAATTTTTGGTTAATGAAGTTTTTTAATGTTATTTTGTGAAGTTTCATCTTGTTCAAACATATTAAACATTGTAATAAGAAAACTCGAAATCATCAAATATACCAAGTTTCTTACTTGTATAAACCGTATTATCATATCGAGAAATAAATGTTTCCTAAGTAATCATTTAGTGCAAAAAGTAATCACAAGAATGATCGATGGACTCGTATGCAAAAAATCCCAAAGATAGTTAGAAAGAAAGAAATATGACCAAACCATTCCTTGGCGGGGCCATTCAATACGAGATTCAACGGCACGAGCGTAGGGCGGCGTGCACGACAACATTTCTAGAGTAGAATTTCTACGTTTGATCATCCAACTTCAATTTTTTACTTCTAACGTATTTTTTTTTTTCTCTAGAAGTAGTTTTGGAATTACTTGAAGAAGGAAAAAAAAAAATTACTTCTTACTTGCTCTGTCTCTTTATAGAGTGTGAGAGTGAAACACCGTAACTGAAGCTAAATGTCCCCACCCTAGTTAATTCCCTTACTTGCCCCAGTGGTTTACTTAAAGCAAGTAAGAATCGACCCATTCTATGCTTTGGGCCATACTTATATGATAAAACATAGAAATTACATTATTTCTCTACAAAAACACTTGTTGATCGACAGGTTACGTTGAGATTTGTTCATGTGAAGATTTCTGAACAATTTTATATGTGTGCAATTTTTTTCTCCTGAAAAAGAAGATACTTCAAAATCAATTTATAATTGGCTCAACCTTGAAACTGGACTAATTGAATTGGCTCTTGAGTAGAATTGGCGGTTCGAGACTTGGAATCAGGAACTGGATGCGTGCAAGTTGGTTTGCGAAATCATGAACCGAATCGGTTCTCCCTAAAACCGGTCTTCATCGACTCGGTCCGATTGCCTGATTGAATCAGACATGGTTCTCACCCTACGCGTGACAGTCACTAATAAGCGACATGCAAAGAGGGAGGATCCAGAAAATGAGAAATGGTAGAGGGGAAAAGTATCCAAGGAATAGGAACATTTCAACAATTTCAGCATTTTCAGGAAGTGTTTACGTACTACGAAAAATAAAATGAGAAAGCAGGTTCTCTTTTGGGGCCAAACCAATTGACACTGACTCTGTATATTTTGTCATTATATTGTTGTACTTGGATGAAGATCTCTTAGGATGAAGATCTCTTTCGATGCTCTATTTGGTTTTTCCGGGCTGAGCATTAGCAGGGGTGAGTACGGCGGACCGACCGAATTGGCTGATTTGGTCTTGTTCCAAAGAGCACTGGTCCGGTTTCTAGAATTAAAATAGGTGATCGGGCAATCCAATTCTCTGTTTCGCATGAGAATCGAACTGTGAATTTGAGGATTAGAATTCAACCCTCATAGTTAAGTAAGTCTTAATTATTGAGAATTAAAAACCCAGAACATGTTCAAGCCCTAGCTAGTAGAAAAACATAACAACACAGACATGAAAAATACACATTGAGAAGTGTGACATGTTGTATGACTTAAAAAGGCAAGCATGTATATAGATGATTTATTAGTTTCATCGGACCGCCCGAGAAACAAATCGCACTAAAATCGAAAATCAACCACCCCTAAGCATTAGGCCAGGTTCAACCGATACTAAAATGGTGTAACTTTTAAACCTTATCGTAAATAATTTGATTTTTCCCCATAGCTTAAAATCGGTCGGTGCTCAGTTCCGAATCTAAAATCAATCCACCTCGAAACCAATCAACCTTATATACTGGCTTGTTCATTAAACAAAGGAAACCTCCATCGCATAGGAATCAGTAATTACACGTATAAGTACAAGACATTCGTGATGCGTCTGTTTCGCGAAAAAACGATCTATTCTATCGCCTCCAATAATAAATGAATGAAAAATATTTCCGTCACCCGCGAAAATAACTAATCATAAATTGTTGTCCATACTAAAAATACTTTCTTTTCATTAATTTTTCTAAACGATATTATAAATAAAATAAAACACAATAGCCCTTTGAGAAATTTTCTCTTTTATTTAAAAGTAAAAGAGAAGGAGAGGAGAAGTATTGGAAACGTGAAGATGGAGACAAGAAAAGAGGGAGCCCCCCCGCCCGAGCAGAAGACCATTGAAAAGTAATGTCAATACTACCTATCCGAAAGCAACTCCTGCTGCGCCCTTTTAGCTTCGGACACCGTGCCCCTCACGTGTTTCAGCCAAGTACACTCCCCAAATTATTATTCCTTTTTTTGTCCTGACCCCTACAAAAAAAAAATATTATCACTCTCTTTTTTTTTTTTTCAAAAACCCTAAATTACTTACTCCCAATTAACTTTCGCTTACTAAAAAAAAAAAATCAAACTGGCCGTTCGTCGAAAAAAATCGCGCTCGAGCGACTCAAATTCACCCGTCGTTGGTAGTTTGAGTTCCGACTGAACGGCGAATTCAATTCGAGAGTATTGATTCGAGATTTTTATGGGATGAAAATTAATTTGGCATGACGTGTCATGGACGCATCGGCTTATATATTTTTAATGGCATCGAATTCGGAAAATAAGAAAATACGGAGCCCCACGTTATCGTTCCTTCCTTCAAGTCTTGGACTGCTCGAAGGGCCCTATAATTTATTGTCCCGCTAAAAAGTTGATAAATTAACAAATGGGAATTTTCAAAAAAAAAAATCTTTTTCCCGACATTTTTTCTTTTCTGCTTCGTGGGGCGTGCTGCTTTTGGGTTCCAGTCTCTTGTCCGATCTCGGCAAGACTGCAAAACGCAGGAGGGTGGGAAGGGAAAGAAGCCATTGATTATCGTCCACGGAGTCAAACAAGGAGCTGCGAAAAGCTTGAGGCGGGGGTTTGGAAAAAGGTTGGTGATGATGATGCTGGTGAATGCAAAATGTCAAACGCTAAGGTTGCACAGTCTCATGGGGAATGGATGTTCTTTTCTTGGGCTTTTTTTTTTTTTTACAAATTTAATTCATTACAATTTTAAATTTCTCGATTTTTTTTTTACAGCTCCTCCTCCTCCTCCTCCTTTCGACCAAATTTCGAGTTTGTTCCTCGTTCGTGTCCTCTAGTTCGGACATCGAACAATGTCGTGTTGGGTGGCGCACAACGTTTTTTCTTGGTGTTGGGGTCGTGTAATGAAGGGAGGCCGCTTCGTTCTGGACTATTTGCCTGTCTTGGTAGCTCTTTCCCCCTTTTGGTTGTCTATTCGATTCTGCTCTTTTTCTTCTGGCGAAGGACTTGGAGAAGATGGGCATCTTTCCGGGGACCCTTGAGGCCATGAAAAGTCAAAAAGGATTGGATTCTAAATTTATTACGATGGACCGACCCTATTTTTCCCCCTCCTAAGTCAGAAAAATTCATTTATTGCCTTGGATTTTGACCGCACCCGCTCTTTGGAAAGAGCTTTATTCGCCCCTTTTCTTATCTTGGCCAAAAATGGAATCCCTGCCATCATCGGAAACTAAGTTGTTGGAACTACGCTAGACGTAATGAAACCACTGATTTCCTTTCGGTTTCACAGGAAAGTCGTGACCAAGACAAATGGGTCGCCACGATCTACCGACGGGTTAAAAATCAAAAGAAGGTCGCCTTCATTCCTAAAACTTAGTACAGCCGGGCAAGTCAGTGACAAATGGATCGCCACGATCTGCCAACGGGTTAGAGATCAAAAGAAGGTCACCTTCGGTTATTTATACGGTAAACTCATTTAAAAATCGGTGAGTCACAACGTGTTGTTACTTTTACGGTCATCGAAAGACTGCCGTACTAGCGAAGTCTAGTGAAAAATCAAATATAATTTCGCCTTCTTAACTCGGAGCAATCCTATCTAGAAACACGACGCGGAATAGTTAGATGGGCCCGGAGTAAGTGCACAAGATAGTCCCATTAATGGAGCTCACATGAATTACGTTCTATTGAAGATTGTTTGTATGCTTCACGCAGCTAATGCCTGAGTCAACACGAGTTAACGGGCGAGAAACATCTTGGCCAAAAATGGAATCACTACCGTCATCGGAAAACTAAGTCGTTGGGACTTGCACAAAAGGCAATCAAACCACTAATTTCCTTTCAATTTCACAAGGAAGTCGTAAATCGCAATATATGAGTCACCATGATCCGTCAACGGGTTAGAGATCAAAAGAAAAATGCCCCCTTCATTCCAAAAACTTAGCACAATCGGGCAAGCAAGTGATGAAATCTCGATCATCCAAATTTTTTTTTTTTTGGTAAAGACATTACCCAAATTGATCCCTCAAACAAGAAAAAAAATCACGCCAAGCAATCCGGATTCACACGTTCATTACTATCACGAGATGAACTCCCGAGTCCAAAAATTATTAGCGACAACGTTAATAGTAATAATAAAATAATCCTTAAATAGGAATGTCCAAGTGCCTCGCGACTATCGATGCGGTCCCGTGTCTCGGAACCATAAGCACGAAGTACGTTCTTCTTTTCTTTTCTTGCTTGCATGCAGTCCATTCGGAATTAAAAAAAAAAAGATTTTTTTTAATTATTAGCCTTTTTCCCATGTGTGGAAATGTGCAGCCCCTACAAGGCCTATAAATAAATGTCTAGAAAGAGTTTTTGGCCGCTTAAGTCAAATGCAACATACGGTCGGGATACTTAGATTAATGTTACCAAGGTAACGCACGTAATTTACGCGTCGTGCCACTCGAGGAGACGTAATTATTCCGCGCAATGTACAGCATCATACAAAGAAAAGAAAAAACTCGCTATGATTCGATCAACTATAATATGCACGAAATAGGAATGGATGGAGAGCGATTAGATTAGGAAAAATAGCGAGAAATGAAGTGTCGTGGTTGACTTTGGGTGGATTTTTTCGAGCGACGATCAATTCAAAAAAGGTTTAGAGACGTCCCGATAATAGTAACTAGATTAATTGTAACGACTTCCTCTTCGCCTTTGGACGTCGTTAAGCTACGATTTGTTCATTAAGTTATGGTTTGCTAGATACCGATCGAAGCTATTATGAATTAGAGATTATCATAGAGAGTTTACGAGGGAGTTAGGACATGTATTTGGTTACTATGTGTGAGTAATGGGTCCTAATAATCATTTCTATACCTATCTCAACTCATATACATTTCCCGAAAGGACCTCAAACTTTGGATAACTCGTAATCCAACTTGGGAAAAAGAAATCTCATTAAACTTCCTAAATCATTTTACGCAATCAGCCAGAACTTTATGAAGTTGGTGGCGATGAACGTGTTTTCTGAAAAAACAATAAAAGGAAAACGTGCTACTATCTTTAGCCAGCTCGTGATGAACGCGTGAACGTTATCAAATTGGGCAATGGGGATGCTCGTGTCAACTTCATCGTAAGGATAGAAACATTATCGATGCGAAACACATCACACATCAACAATTAGAATAAGAAAATGCGAAACTCGAACATTAAGATGTTGATTATTTTTTTTTTTGAACGATGATCTAAACGAATTTTGGAAGCCGATAGAACATGAGGTGCATTTGATTCGACATTTTGAAAGTCACTCGAAGGAAATTTTGGGTGTTTGGCAATCATTTCCAGAGGGCATTATGGTGAAAGCTGGCTTTGAGAAGACTCAAAACTCAATGATGGTAGGGACCGCTATTGAGCTCTTAGCATTTTCAAAATGTCGAAGGCTCTATTAACGTAAATTAGTTATTTACTTATTGTGCACTCAAAACCTTATTAAAAATCAAAGTTCACCACCCTTGAAAAATAAAAACCTAATACACTATTCATCTTCTCGAGCGAGAGTGGATGGCGAGGATCGACAATGCTGGATTTGGATGGCGAAGATGCGCGACCCCATGCAACTCTTGTTCAATGGGTGCCCGAGGTCTTGAGACCTTAGTCAACTGCTACCGGTGCCAAATCTGACTTGCCAGCGGCTTGAGCCCTTCTTCGGCCAGCGAAGAAGGGCTTGATGTTATTTAATAAAAAAAGAAATAATGCAGCTAAAGTCCTTCGTTTTGCTAAACACTACTTAACCCGAAAGCTAATTTTCAAAAGATTTTTTTTTTTTATCAAACGCAATTTGCATTTCCTCGAAAGCCACTTAGATTAAAGGCATTTGCATTTGGATTATGCACTTTCCCGGCACATGGTTTGATGATACGCTTTGCACGACATCATAAGGCATGTGCGACACACGATGTACTATCCCCTCCTGTCTGATCCAACGAGCACTAGATTTTCCCCGTAGCCACAGTAATTTTTAACAAAAATTGATTATGTAATAGCCTTGAGGTGATTGTAAGTTTAACAATTTCTTGACGATTAATTAAAAATTATTGCGAGTGGAATATATGGTTCGCGATAGTTTAACAATTTCTTTTTAACTGACGATTAATTAAAAATTATTGCGAGTTCTAGTGTTTAAGGAATATATGGTTCGCGATATATTGTTATTTTCACAATCTTTTCGAATACTCTTATGCTAGCAAAGCCCCGATCCATAATTGGAACAAAAGACGGGTTAATCGAACTCAAATCAAGAAGATTAGCGGGGGTGGGGGGGCTTTCGTTTGTCCCTTCCCATTTAAAAGTTGCGACATCTGCATTGCTCGACGAAACGAAACGGAACGGGGAGCTCGGGGAGTGCCACTCGAGGACAGTAAAATGGCCGTTGCTACCGAACCCAGCGAACAAGTCAAACGCTCGACGACGAATCGCAAAACCAAACATCAATTCCCACCACACCCCTCCAGCAGCTGCACGCATCTTCCCACCCCACCCCACCCCACCCCAGCCCATTGCCAGCCCACCACCACCTCTCTCTCTCTCTCTCTCTCGCGTTCGCGTACATGGGCGTGGCTGTGCTCCGATGTCCGCTTGATAAATAGATTTGATTCAACCGAGCTGTCTGAAATCTGCCACCCCCTCCCACGCCGAGTTTCCCATTCCTCCACCCGGAAACCGACGCCTCGCTACCCTCCACCGCCACCCTCAACCACCACCTGCTCTCTTCCCTCTCCCCTCCCGTCCTCGCCTTCCCTTTTCTTTTTCTTTTTTTTGTCTTGGAACCATACAAAAGCCATAGCTTCGACCTGCTTCCCTCTCATTATCTTAATCACTCTCCCTGGCCAAAAAGGGTTCTTGAAGGCCGCGTTGGGTCTCTTGCACAATCGAGAGATCGAGCGACGAGGGAGGAGGGGAAAAAGGTAGTAGAATCCCAAAGCTGTGTTTTAGTATTTGTTTTTGCCTTTTCGTCGAGCACCTCATGTGCACTCTCCCTCTCCTCCTCGCATATATTGCACCCGCCACCAGCCCTCCGCTCTCCCCCCTCGTTTCGCCCTCGCCTTCGCCTCTCTCCCTGTTACGAAGAATTGGTGTTCATGGCTGCTTGCGCTTTGATGAGTGGCGGCGACAATGGCAGCAACAACGAGGACAGCAACGGCCGCCGGGAGAGCCCGAGCTTCATGAGCTCCTCCAACGTCGGCGGCGGCGCCGGTGACCACCTCCTTAACACCCTCCACCACCACCACCACCGCCGCCGTCAGAACCACCAGCAGCAACCGCCGCTAGAAGAGCAACGTCGGCTCTTGGAGAGCGGTAACAGGATGGTTAGGAAGAGGATGGCTTCGGAGCTCGAGGTGCAGGCGCCCCCCGCCGCCGATTACCTCAGGCTTTCCCGGCGAAACACCGCCTCCTCCACCGCCGCCGCCATGGCCAACGCTTCTTTGATGAGTAATCCTCTATCTGACGCGAACTGCTTCGTGCCCTCGAGAGATATGATCATCCCCAACCACTCCACTATGACCATGTTACCTTCTTCCACGAACTTGACCATGACGTCACTCGGGCCAGGGTTTTTATCCCCCGCTCCATGCACCACCATTGCCACGACGACTACCTCGCCTTACGCTGCCGAGACCGCCCTCTCGCCTCTCCTCCCGTCTCAGCCCAGTCCCAATCCCCGCGCTCTGCGTCTACTCCGGCTTGCCGTTGTTCCCGCCGGAGAAACCTTGCACTGCCACTGGTTTCGCACCGCCTCCTCCGACGGCGACAAACCCTAGCATCGGTGCTAGTGGCATTCCCATGGAGGACAGCTCGGCGACGGCCTGGGTCGACGGCATCATCAAGGATCTCATCCAGAACTCCACGTCCGTATCGATCCCTCAGCTCATCCATAACGTGAGGGATATTATCTACCCCTGTAACCCTAACCTCGCCGCCGTCCTCGAGTACCGGCTACGCTCGCTCATGAAGGAGCCGGTCCAGGCGGTGGATTTGCAGTTACAGAGGCAGTATAATAACCAGCATTTCTCTCTCCCCGATTCGACGATCCATCATAGTCAGTACTTGAACTATGGCCTCGCATCCCTACCGGCGGCCGTTGGCCAAGGGAGCAGCCGCCACTTGCAGGAGCACGAGGCGAGCGCTTCGTCCGCGAGGGCTCCGGTTCTGACGTTGAACCAGGTGCAGCAGCAGCCTCCTAATAATCCGCCGCAGCTTCAGCCGCCGGAGCCGCTGCAACAACCGCCACCTCAGCAGCAGCAGCGCAGCGAGGGGGAGAACGAGAAATCGTCCACCTCCGGCGAGACAGCGCCGACTCCGACGGCCACGGTTGCCTCCGCCGCCGCCGCGGCGGCCCTGGCGAGGGAGAGGAAGGAGGAGATGCGGAACCAGAAGAAGGGACGAGGAAGGCCTGCACCTGCTGACCCTGCTGCTCCAGTGTGCGGAGGCCGTGTCGGCGGACAACCTCGAGGAGGCGAACCGGATGCTGTTGGAGATCTCCGAGCTCTCGACGCCGTACGGCACCTCGGCGCAGCGTGTCGCGGCCTACTTCTCGGAGGCCATCTCGGCCCGGCTCGTGAACTCGTGCCTGGGGATCTACGCGACGCTGCCTTCGGTGCCGTACAGCCACAAGATCTCCTCCGCCTTCCAGGTATGGTCGTCAATTCATGTCGCATTATCCATAACGTGAGATGATTATGTCTGCGTTATGTTTGATTCGGTCGGTCGCGTTTACATCGTGTTCTCTTGCTTTGTCTTCTTGCTGCTCTTTAGGTCTTCAATGGGATCAGCCCATTCGTCAAGTTCTCCCACTTCACGGCGAACCAGGCGATCCAGGAGGCGTTCGAGCGCGAGGAGAGGGTCCACATCATCGACCTCGACATCATGCAGGGCCTGCAGTGGCCGGGGCTGTTCCACATACTGGCGTCGCGGCCTGGCGGCCCGCCCCATGTCCGGCTCACGGGGCTGGGCACGTCCGTGGAGGCCCTGGAGGCCACGGGGAAGCGGCTGGCCGACTTCGCCGACAAACTGGGCTTGCCGTTCGAGTTCATCCCGCTGGCGGAAAAGGTCGGGAACTTGGATCCGGAGCGGCTGAACGTGAGCAAGAGGGAGGCCGTGGCGGTTCACCTGCTGCAGCACTCGCTGTACGACGTCACGGGTTCTGATACCAACACGCTTTGGCTTTTGCAGAGGTAAAAAATAAGTAAAAAAAGCGTGAGCGATCTTTTCACAATCCCCATGCGGATCTGCTCCAAGTTCAATTTTTTTTAATCTTTCGTAGATATAGTTCAGGACGTCTAGCCAGTAGGGTAGCTTTTCTGCTATCTAAGTCGCAGAAGTAACCATGCCATCGCCATTTCATGTGCTGTGTTGTTTTTTGCCTTTTGACTATTCACATTCTGGTTTTGGCTGGTGATCATTTGAGATTGAGAAGTGGACGTGTGATTTTGATTACCCAGTTGTTTTTTCCCTTGTTTTCTAAAGAGATAAAGGGCGGCCGAGCGATGAAAGATTGCAACTTTTCTTGATTCAGTGAAAGGAAAGCAATGGCAAAAGAGAGCCCAGCTTAGATAGTTGCACCATCTTTTTCCCCACAAAAGGAAGTTCCTTTTTGTTCCCATTAGGCATGTCCAACGTCGCTTCCATGGGAGGAGCGAAAAATCATTGCCCACTCGCTCCTTGTTTTCTCCATTGAAGGAGCTGTAAAGTTATCCTCCACGTTTGATTGTCTGGTCTTTGCATCATGGTTAGAAATGGTGGCATTGGAGATGCAATGTCGTCCTGACATTATTTGGGTTGTGGCATTGACCATTTAGTCTTTCTTCTGTAAATCTAGATTGGCGCCGAAGGTGGTCACGGTGGTGGAGCAGGACCTGAGCCATGCGGGCTCGTTCCTCGGCCGCTTCGTGGAGGCGATCCACTACTACTCGGCCTGTTCGACTCGCTGGGGGCGAGCTATGGGGAGGAGAGCGAGGAGAGGCACGCCGTCGAGCAGCAGCTGCTCTCCAGAGAGATCCGGAACGTGCTGGCGTGCGGCGGGCCGTCGAGGAGCGGGCAGGCGAAGTTCCCCAGCTGGAGGGAGAAGCTGCAGCAAGCCGGGTTCAGGGGTGTCTCCCTCGCCGGGAACGCCGCGACGCAGGCGACGCTGCTCCTCGGGATGTTCTCCTGCGATGGGTACACGCTGGTGGAGGACAACGGGCTCTCAAGCTTGGGTGGAAGGACCTGTGCTTGCTCACCGCATCGGCATGGAGTCCGCTGAATCTGCACACGACCTCCGCTGGGCTCATTCGCCATCTCGCTCACTAGGCCGGGAGACTTTGCTTGGGCAAATGACGTCGTTGGCAGTGCCGATGTGGACCATGATTACGAGGATGATGATGATTCTGGTGGTGATATGGGAAAGTGAACTATCGTGGGTTTAGTAAGGATTTCTAGTTTCTGGGACTATTGACTATGCGATTTAGGTGAGCCAGGTGATATCACGTGCTAGGAAATTGGGTTGCGCGAATACTAGTTCCTCTCCTTTTTGCCTTCTAAAAAATTTTCTACATGCTTGTTTCATTTTTTGTCCCCCCTTCACCTTAAATTTTAATTTCTGGATCCTGACCTGGAATAGGCTATTAATCTCATGGTAAATTCAGCATCGAATCTTGTTAGAGACTTATGATGCTGTCAAGAGCTTTGTGACTGGACATTCCTTTTAAGATTTATCTATATGAAAATAGAGATGATCCCAAGCACCCAAGGAGAGAGAGAGGAAATCAACTAGGTTTTCTACATTTCAACTATTTTAGCTTGATTTGATAGTTTTCGATTTCGTTAAAATATGCCCATTTATCTCTCAAATGGAGATCTTATGTCAATTTGTCTTGCATATTTGCATTTGTCATTTTATCTTCATGTTTTAACCTCGAGTTACTTCCGTGAACTTGATGAGCTTTTTAAATTTAAACAACAATTATTCAAGAGGAGGTTAACGTTGTGTAAACTACTTATAAAGATAAAATTTAATGATGCTTTCAAATAAAACGGGAGAAATTTGAAATAACGGCATGAGATGAGCCTAATTTCATAAAAATTGATATAGAGTAGATATTGTTTCCAATAAGGATCGAGCTTTGCAAGCAAGTGATTTTCCGATTTTACCAATGTCCAAGAGGGACACTTTATCGAGAACCCAAATTTCTTCTCATCTTCTTGTTCCTCCCACCTTCACCTCCCTCATCGTGCTTGAGCATTATACCAATATTCAAGCTCCGCATTCACTTCAATTTCTTGCTTTTGTGTCTCTCATTAAATCTCATATACATATAGATGCACATTGACCACACAACTTAGGGCAATTGCTCCGGGCCTCTATAAGCCGAAAATGAATTAGGGATGAGTAAAAAAGAATTGCCTAAACTGGCCGGTTCGGTCCAAATTCTGAAAGTGCGGCCTTGTTCCGTAGAATTGGAACCGATAATTGTTGGTCCGATTCTAAGGGTGGAACAGCCCATCATGATAGCTTGGACTAGACCGATTATTTTTTTTTAATTTTAATTTTTTTCTTAAAAAATCTTTAAAGAAATTATTTCAACTCTTAATTTTTTTTGGAATACTCCTGCAATCGGTTTAATGAATCGCTTGGGAACCAGATTATACCATGTACGATTCCAAGTACCTTCGTTCCGATTCCAAATTTCCTAAACTGGGGACCGGAACGAAGGTACTTGGAATCGTACATGGTATAATCTGGTTCCCAAGCGATTCATTAAAACCGATTGCAGGAGTATTCCAAAAAAAATTAAGAGTTGAAATAATTTCTTTAAAGATTTTTTAAGAAAAAAATTAAAATTAAAAAAAAAATAATCGGTCTAGTCCAAGCTATCATGATGGGCTGTTCCACCTTAGAATCGGACCAACAATTATCGGTTCCAATTCTACGGAACAAGGCCGGCACTTTCAGAATTTGGACCGAACCGGCCAGTTTAGGCAATTCTTTTTTACTCATCCCTAATTCATTTTCGGCTTATAGAGGCCCGGAGCAATTGCCCTAAGTTGTGTGGTCAATGTGCATCTATATGTATATGAGATTTAATGAGAGACACAAAAGCAAGAAATGAAGTGAATGCGGAGCTTGAATATTGGTATAATGCTCAAGCACGATGAGGGAGGTGAAGGTGGGAGGAACAAGAAGATGAGAAGAAATTTGGGTTCTCGATAAAAGTGTCCCTCTTGGACATTGGTAAAATCGGAAAAATCACTTGCTTGCAAAGCTCGATCCTTATTGGAAACAATATCTACTCTATATCAATTTTTATGAAATTAGGCTCATCTCATGCCGTTATTTCAAATTTCTCCCGTTTTATTTGAAAGCATCATTAAATTTTATCTTTATAAGTAGTTTACACAACGTTAACCTCCTCTTGAATAATTGTTGTTTAAATTTAAAAAGCTCATCAAGTTCACGGAAGTAACTCGAGGTTAAAACATGAAGATAAAATGACAAATGCAAATATGCAAGACAAATTGACATAAGATCTCCATTTGAGAAGATAAATGGGCATATTTTAACGAAATCGAAAACTATCAAATCAAGCTAAAATAGTTGAAATGTAGAAAACCTAGTTGATTTCCTCTCTCTCTCCTTGGGTGCTTGGGATCATCTCTATTTTCATATAGATAAATCTTAAAAGGAATGTCCAGTCACAAAGCTCTTGACAGCATCATAAGTCTCTAACAAGATTCGATGCTGAATTTACCATGAGATTAATAGCCTATTCCAGGTCAGGATCCAGAAATTAAAATTTAAGGTGAAGGGGGGACAAAAAATGAAACAAGCATGTAGAAAATTTTTAGAAGGCAAAAAGGAGAGGAACTAGTATTCGCGCAACCCAATTTCCTAGCACGTGATATCACCTGGCTCACCTAAATCGCATAGTCAATAGTCCCAGAAACTAGAAATCCTTACTAAACCCACGATAGTTCACTTTCCCATATCACCACCAGAATCATCATCATCCTCGTAATCATGGTCCACATCGGCACTGCCAACGACGTCATTTGCCCAAGCAAAGTCTCCCGGCCTAGTGAGCGAGATGGCGAATGAGCCCAGCGGAGGTCGTGTGCAGATTCAGCGGACTCCATGCCGATGCGGTGAGCAAGCACAGGTCCTTCCACCCAAGCTTGAGAGCCCCGTTGTCCTCCACCAGCGTGTACCCATCGCAGGAGAACATCCCGAGGAGCAGCGTCGCCTGCGTCGCGGCGTTCCCGGCGAGGGAGACACCCCTGAACCCGGCTTGCTGCAGCTTCTCCCTCCAGCTGGGGAACTTCGCCTGCCCGCTCCTCGACGGCCCGCCGCACGCCAGCACGTTCCGGATCTCTCTGGAGAGCAGCTGCTGCTCGACGGCGTGCCTCTCCTCGCTCTCCTCCCCATAGCTCGCCCCCAGCGAGTCGAACAGGGCCGAGTAGTAGTGGATCGCCTCCACGAAGCGGCCGAGGAACGAGCCCGCATGGCTCAGGTCCTGCTCCACCACCGTGACCACCTTCGGCGCCAATCTAGATTTACAGAAGAAAGACTAAATGGTCAATGCCACAACCCAAATAATGTCAGGACGACATTGCATCTCCAATGCACCATTTCTAACCATGATGCAAAGACCAGACAATCAAACGTGGAGGATAACTTTACAGCTCCTTCAATGGAGAAAAACAAGGAGCGAGTGGGCAATGATTTTTCGCTCCTCCCATGGAAGCGACGTTGGACATGCCTAATGGGAACAAAAAGGAACTTCCTTTTGTGGGGAAAAAGATGGTGCAACTATCTAAGCTGGGCTCTCTTTTGCCATTGCTTTCCTTTCACTGAATCAAGAAAAGTTGCAATCTTTCATCGCTCGGCCGCCCTTTATCTCTTTAGAAAACAAAGGGAAAAAACAACTGGGTAATCAAAATCACACGTCCACTTCTCAATCTCAAATGATCACCAGCCAAAACCCAGAATGTGAATAGTCAAAAGGCAAAAAACAACACAGCACATGAAATGGCGATGGCATGGTTACTTCTGCGACTTAGATAGCAGAAAAGCTACCCTACTGGCTAGACGTCCTGAACTATATCTACGAAAGATTAAAAAAAAATTGAACTTGGAGCAGATCCGCATGGGGATTGTGAAAAGATCGCTCACGCTTTTTTTACTTATTTTTTACCTCTGCAAAAGCCAAAGCGTGTTGGTATCAGAACCCGTGACGTCGTACAGCGAGTGCTGCAGCAGGTGAACCGCCACGGCCTCCCTCTTGCTCACGTTCAGCCGCTCCGGATCCAAGTTCCCGACCTTTTCCGCCAGCGGGATGAACTCGAACGGCAAGCCCAGTTTGTCGGCGAAGTCGGCCAGCCGCTTCCCCGTGGCCTCCAGGGCCTCCACGGACGTGCCCAGCCCCGTGAGCCGGACATGGGGCGGGCCGCCAGGCCGCGACGCCAGTATGTGGAACAGCCCCGGCCACTGCAGGCCCTGCATGATGTCGAGGTCGATGATGTGGACCCTCTCCTCGCGCTCGAACGCCTCCTGGATCGCCTGGTTCGCCGTGAAGTGGGAGAACTTGACGAATGGGCTGATCCCATTGAAGACCTAAAGAGCAGCAAGAAGACAAAGCAAGAGAACACGATGTAAACGCGACCGACCGAATCAAACATAACGCAGACATAATCATCTCACGTTATGGATAATGCGACATGAATTGACGACCATACCTGGAAGGCGGAGGAGATCTTGTGGCTGTACGGCACCGAAGGCAGCGTCGCGTAGATCCCCAGGCACGAGTTCACGAGCCGGGCCGAGATGGCCTCCGAGAAGTAGGCCGCGACACGCTGCGCCGAGGTGCCGTACGGCGTCGAGAGCTCGGAGATCTCCAACAGCATCCGGTTCGCCTCCTCGAGGTTGTCCGCCGACACGGCCTCCGCACACTGGAGCAGCAGGGTCAGCAGGTGCAGGCCTTCCTCGTCCTTCTTTCTGGTTCCGCATCTCCTCCTTCCTCTCCCTCGCCAGGGCCGCCGCGGCGGCGGCGGAGGCAACCGTGGCCGTCGGAGTCGGCGCTGTCTCGCCGGAGGTGGACGATTTCTCGTTCTCCCCCTCGCTGCGCTGCTGCTGCTGAGGTGGCGGTTGTTGCAGCGGCTCCGGCGGCTGAAGCTGCGGCGGATTATTAGGAGGCTGCTGCTGCACCTGGTTCAACGTCAGAACCGGAGCCCTCGCGGACGAAGCGCTCGCCTCGTGCTCCTGCAAGTGGCGGCTGCTCCCTTGGCCAACGGCCGCCGGTAGGGATGCGAGGCCATAGTTCAAGTACTGACTATGATGGATCGTCGAATCGGGGAGAGAGAAATGCTGGTTATTATACTGCCTCTGTAACTGCAAATCCACCGCCTGGACCGGCTCCTTCATGAGCGAGCGTAGCCGGTACTCGAGGACGGCGGCGAGGTTAGGGTTACAGGGGTAGATAATATCCCTCACGTTATGGATGAGCTGAGGGATCGATACGGACGTGGAGTTCTGGATGAGATCCTTGATGATGCCGTCGACCCAGGCCGTCGCCGAGCTGTCCTCCATGGGAATGCCACTAGCACCGATGCTAGGGTTTGTCGCCGTCGGAGGAGGCGGTGCGAAACCAGTGGCAGTGCAAGGTTTCTCCGGCGGGAACAACGGCAAGCCGGAGTAGACGCAGAGCGCGGGGGATTGGGACTGGGGCTGAGACGGGAGGAGAGGCGAGAGGGCGGTCTCGGCAGCGTAAGGCGAGGTAGTCGTCGTGGCAATGGTGGTGCATGGAGCGGGGGATAAAAAACCCTGGCCCGAGTGACGTCATGGTCAAGTTCGTGGAAGAAGGTAACATGGTCATAGTGGAGTGGTTGGGGATGATCATATCTCTCGAGGGCACGAAGCAGTTCGCGTCAGATAGAGGATTACTCATCAAAGAAGCGTTGGCCATGGCGGCGGCGGTGGAGGAGGCGGTGTTTCGCCGGGAAAGCCTGAGGTAATCGGCGGCGGGGGGCGCCTGCACCTCGAGCTCCGAAGCCATCCTCTTCCTAACCATCCTGTTACCGCTCTCCAAGAGCCGACGTTGCTCTTCTAGCGGCGGTTGCTGCTGGTGGTTCTGACGGCGGCGGTGGTGGTGGTGGTGGAGGGTGTTAAGGAGGTGGTCACCGGCGCCGCCGCCGACGTTGGAGGAGCTCATGAAGCTCGGGCTCTCCCGGCGGCCGTTGCTGTCCTCGTTGTTGCTGCCATTGTCGCCGCCACTCATCAAAGCGCAAGCAGCCATGAACACCAATTCTTCGTAACAGGGAGAGAGGCGAAGGCGAGGGCGAAACGAGGGGGGGAGAGCGGAGGGCTGGTGGCGGGTGCAATATATGCGAGGAGGAGAGGGAGAGTGCACATGAGGTGCTCGACGAAAAGGCAAAAACAAATACTAAAACACAGCTTTGGGATTCTACTACCTTTTCCCCTCCTCCCTCGTCGCTCGATCTCTCGATTGTGCAAGAGACCCAACGCGGCCTTCAAGAACCCTTTTTGGCCAGGGAGAGTGATTAAGATAATGAGAGGGAAGCAGGTCGAAGCTATGGCTTTTGTATGGTTCCAAGACAAAAAAAAGAAAAAGAAAAGGGAAGGCGAGGACGGGAGGGGAGAGGGAAGAGAGCAGGTGGTGGTTGAGGGTGGCGGTGGAGGGTAGCGAGGCGTCGGTTTCCGGGTGGAGGAATGGGAAACTCGGCGTGGGAGGGGGTGGCAGATTTCAGACAGCTCGGTTGAATCAAATCTATTTATCAAGCGGACATCGGAGCACAGCCACGCCCATGTACGCGAACGCGAGAGAGAGAGAGAGAGAGAGGTGGTGGTGGGCTGGCAATGGGCTGGGGTGGGGTGGGGTGGGGTGGGAAGATGCGTGCAGCTGCTGGAGGGGTGTGGTGGGAATTGATGTTTGGTTTTGCGATTCGTCGTCGAGCGTTTGACTTGTTCGCTGGGTTCGGTAGCAACGGCCATTTTACTGTCCTCGAGTGGCACTCCCCGAGCTCCCCGTTCCGTTTCGTTTCGTCGAGCAATGCAGATGTCGCAACTTTTAAATGGGAAGGGACAAACGAAAGCCCCCCCACCCCCGCTAATCTTCTTGATTTGAGTTCGATTAACCGTCTTTGTTCCAATTATGGATCGGGGCTTTGCTAGCATAAGAGTATTCGAAAAGATTGTGAAAATAACAATATATCGCGAACCATATATTCCTTAAAACACTAGAACTCGCAATAATTTTTAATTAATCGTCAGTTAAAAAGAAATTGTTAAACTTACAATCACCTCAAGGCTATTACATAATCAATTTTTGTTAAAAATTACTGTGGCTACGGGGAAAATCTAGTGCTCGTTGGATCAGACAGGAGGGGATAGTACATCGTGTGTCGCACATGCCTTATGATGTCGTGCAAAGCGTATCATCAAACCATGTGCCGGGAAAGTGCATAATCCAAATGCAAATGCCTTTAATCTAAGTGGCTTTCGAGGAAATGCAAATTGCGTTTGATAAAAAAAAAAAATCTTTTGAAAATTAGCTTTCGGGTTAAGTAGTGTTTAGCAAAACGAAGGACTTTAGCTGCATTATTTCTTTTTTATTAAATAACATCAAGCCCTTCTTCGCTGGCCGAAGAAGGGCTCAAGCCGCTGGCAAGTCAGATTTGGCACCGGTAGCAGTTGACTAAGGTCTCAAGACCTCGGGCACCCATGAACAAGAGTTGCATGGGGTCGCGCATCTTCGCCATCCAAATCCAGCATTGTCGATCCTCGCCATCCACTCTCGCTCGAGAAGATGAATAGTGTATTAGGTTTTTATTTTTCAAGGGTGGTGAACTTTGATTTTTAATAAGGTTTTGAGTGCACAATAAGTAAATAACTAATTTACGTTAATAGAGCCTTCGACATTTTGAAAATGCTAAGAGCTCAATAGCGGTCCCTACCATCATTGAGTTTTGAGTCTTCTCAAAGCCAGCTTTCACCATAATGCCCTCTGGAAATGATTGCCAAACACCCAAAATTTCCTTCGAGTGACTTTCAAAATGTCGAATCAAATGCACCTCATGTTCTATCGGCTTCCAAAATTCGTTTAGATCATCGTTCAAAAAAAAAAATAATCAACATCTTAATGTTCGAGTTTCGCATTTTCTTATTCTAATTGTTGATGTGTGATGTGTTTCGCATCGATAATGTTTCTATCCTTACGATGAAGTTGACACGAGCATCCCCATTGCCCAATTTGATAACGTTCACGCGTTCATCACGAGCTGGCTAAAGATAGTAGCACGTTTTCCTTTTATTGTTTTTTCAGAAAACACGTTCATCGCCACCAACTTCATAAAGTTCTGGCTGATTGCGTAAAATGATTTAGGAAGTTTAATGAGATTTCTTTTTCCCAAGTTGGATTACGAGTTATCCAAAGTTTGAGGTCCTTTCGGGAAATGTATATGAGTTGAGATAGGTATAGAAATGATTATTAGGACCCATTACTCACACATAGTAACCAAATACATGTCCTAACTCCCTCGTAAACTCTCTATGATAATCTCTAATTCATAATAGCTTCGATCGGTATCTAGCAAACCATAACTTAATGAACAAATCGTAGCTTAACGACGTCCAAAGGCGAAGAGGAAGTCGTTACAATTAATCTAGTTACTATTATCGGGACGTCTCTAAACCTTTTTTGAATTGATCGTCGCTCGAAAAAATCCACCCAAAGTCAACCACGACACTTCATTTCTCGCTATTTTTCCTAATCTAATCGCTCTCCATCCATTCCTATTCGTGCATATTATAGTTGATCGAATCATAGCGAGTTTTTCTTTTCTTTGTATGATGCTGTACATTGCGCGGAATAATTACGTCTCCTCGAGTGGCACGACGCGTAAATTACGTGCGTTACCTTGGTAACATTAATCTAAGTATCCCGACCGTATGTTGCATTGACTTAAGCGGCCAAAAACTCTTTCTAGACATTTATTATAGGCCTTGTAGGGGCTGCACATTTCCACACATGGGAAAAAGGCTAATAATTAAAAAAAAATCTTTTTTTTTTTAATTCCCGAATGGACTGCATGCAAGCAAGAAAAGAAAAGAAGAACGTACTTCGTGCTTATGGTTCCGAGACACGGGACCGCATCGATAGTCGCGAGGCACTTGGACATTCTATTTAAGGATTATTTTATTATTACTATTAACGTTGTCGCTAATAATTTTTGGACTCGGGAGTTCATCTCGTGATAGTAATGAACGTGTGAATCCGGATTGCTTGGCGTGATTTTTTTTCTTGTTTGGGGGATCAATTTGGGTAATGTCTTTACCAAAAAAAAAAAAAATTTGGGTGATCGAGATTTCATCACTTGCTTGCCCGATTGTGCTAAGTTTTTGGAATGAAGGGGGCATTTTTCTTTTGATCTGTAACTTGTTGACGGATCATGGCGACTTATATATTGCGATTTACGACTTCCTTGTGAAATTGAAAGGAAATTAGCGGTTTGATTGCATTTTGTGCAAGTCCCAACGACTTAGTTTTCCGATGACGGTAGTGATTCCATTTTTGGCCAAGATGTTTCTCGCCCGTTAACTCGTATTGACTTAGGCATTAGCTGCGTGAAGCATACAAACAATCTCCAATAGAACGTAATTCATGTGAGCTCCATTAATGGGACTATCTTGTGCACTTACTCCGGGCCCATCTAACTATTCCGCGTCGTGTTTCTAGATAGGATTGCTCCGAGTTAAGAAGGCGAAATTATATTTGATTTTTCACTAGACTTTGCTAGTACAGCAGTCTTTCGATGACCGTAAAAAGTAACAAACACGTTGTGACTCACCGATTTTTAAATGAGTTTACCGTATAAATAACCGAAGGTGACCTTCTTTTGATCTCTAACTGTTGGCAGATCGTGGCGATCCATTTGTCACTGACTTGCCCGGCTGTACTAAGTTTTAGGAATGAAGACGACCTT
>JAGVVM010007753.1:0-12064 GCA_019149425.1 Psidium friedrichsthalianum
AGAATCCCACCGGGAAAGTTACCTTCGTTTCTTTTCTTGATTCCTTTGCGGACTCTACGGAGAATAACAGTCGTTTGAGCACCTCTCGACTCTGTTCTTTCTTCTTTGGCGTGCACACTATTTAGGGCGCAAAATAAAAGCGATCAATCTGTGGAAATGTGGACTTATATCGATCTCGGTCACGGAAAGGGAATAGGTTATAAGCCGTCACAAAGCGCTGCCCTTGAGACAAAATTCCATGTCAACTAGTTATTGGCATTACAATGTCCAGGCGTTAACAGTCTGGCAACAAATCGCTAGAACAGTTGACATAGTTTAGGAACTGCTGGGCGTGAGCTGAGGGGGTCCATTCGTGATTGCCCTATGGTCGTTTCTTTTAGAATGAAACCGAAGGCACTGCCAGTTGTTAGCTGCTGTTGAAACTAGATGTTGCATCCGTTATGAAATTTAGCGATGGTTTTGGCTGGTGTCCATTCAATGGGTGTTGTAACGGCTGAGACTGTTTCAAGGGGGAAGGGATCCTCTAGCTCCTTGCAGTCTTTTTGTCCGGAGGAGGCACGAGCAGGTTAGAGGGTGTTTCTCTGCTTCTCCATCTATGGCTCTATAACCAGAGCCGCCTCGAGAGAGTTATCTCAGTCACAACCTTTGATTAGCACCTGGCGCCACAACTGTGTAGGAACAAAAAAAATCATTGGAGTCCTCCATTTTTTTTTTTCTCTTTTCTGTTTTATTGATCTTGCTGAGTATTCACATGATTTCTGGACCAGAATGTTTGATCTGTTACGAAGTATTTACTTCTTTAGGGTTACCTATGATGTCATGGAGCCATGCTGTTCTTTTTTTTTTTTTCAACATGAACTGCAAAAGGACTCTTATTGAGAAATTCATCCCGATTTTAGCCCTCTCTCTTGGGCGCCAAATATGCCATGGCACTTCGCACGAGTTTCATCGTTGCAAGTTTTTTGGCCGTTTAAACTCGGTAGAATCATGGCGAAACTTCTTTGCAGTTAGAAAGTCACGGGAAACTTTTCCTTCTTTTTTCGTCACATTGGCTTTCATTCTTGATTCGGAGGAAGCCCTTGTATTTTTTATCATTCTTAGCTGAATTTATGTCCAAAAAGACATTTGGTCATATTTAAATGATATTGTCGCCCATAAATTTCCATCCAAACGCGCATTATCATTCTCGAACTTTTAACTTGTTTATTTAGTATTGAAGTATTTTTCGATTTTCAATATATTCCTTTTGTTTAATCAAACTTTGAAGGAGGAAGTCATCCCATTGATGACACAGTAGCTTTTGAAGAGGTCCCTGATTTAGGAATGAAATCCAACATTCGATCCTCCTTGCTGGTTCTTTTCATATTGCAATGTTTTATATACTTTCTCATTGCTAATTAGTCCTAAACACTTACTCGTTCCGCCAAACTTGTCCGGTAACCATCCACATCCTCATTCAGCTCCATTTTGTTTCGCAAAAAAATGAATTATTTCAAAATTATTTTGCTAAAAATGATCATTTTTTACCTCTGACAAAATGAATGAACGACAAAAAATTACATCATCCACAAGAATGTTTAGATATAAATAATTATTAATAATGAAGATTGTTAAATTTGTGCCTCGAGTTTGAAATTTACGGAGATAGAAAATCTTGAAAACATACAGGAAAGATAATATCTAAATATCAAAGGATATTTGGTGGGCCCGGTCAAATATTTGACTTCTTGAAAAAGGCACACATAAAAGACGTTAGGTTTTCTCGATGAAAAAAAAGCCGCACAAGAAGAAAAGGAGCCGCACAGTAAAAAGGAGATCTTGAGCTTCTTGGTTGAAGAGAACGCTGCGCACGAAGATCGAAAGGAAACAATGCCCACAGGTTTTGTTTTCGATAGTACGCGAGCATCTTGTTCCCTCATTGATTTGTGCTCGTGAGATTTATTATATCCAATTGAAGAGTTGTTTTACTTGTAAACACTTCGGGTTTTTGGTATAATTTAGGTGTGGGAAACACGAGCGTATTGAGCGATTGTAATTCCGATTCTCCGATTATAGTGGATTTTATTGCTGGCTCTCCCTGTGGATGTAGGTACCGATATTCGGACCGAACCCACGTAATCTCTGGTGTTCTTTATCGTTCCTCGTTATTTTTCTGTGTTTTTTCGCATTGACATAATCCGTAAGATCCTTTATTCTGCATTTATATTTCACAAAGATATTTTGAATAGATCACTAATCTTGGAAAGAAATCCAGCATTAGTTCTTTTCATATTGCAATATCTATGTACTTCCTCAATGCTAATTAGTCCTAAAACTTTCCCAATTTGTCAAACCTATCCAGTAACCATCCACTTTCTCATTTAGGCTCCGTAAATGTATGATTTGAAAAATAATATTTTCCTAAAAAATTCAAAATTATTTTCCTAAGATGATCATTTTTACCGTTGACAAAATGAATGAACAACAAAAATTACATCATCCACGAGAATGTTTAGATATAAATAATTATCGGTAATGAGATATTTTGAAGACATCCCTAATCTTGGAAAGAAATCCAGCATTGAATCCTCCTCTAAGGTTCTTCTCATATTGCAATATCTATGTACTTCCTCAATGCTAATCAGTCCTAAACACCTTCTTAATCTGTCAAACCTATCTAGTAATCATCCACTTTCATGAAATGTATGATTTGAAAAATAATATTTTCATAAAAATGATCATTTATATCTCTTACAAAAATGAATGGATAAAAACATATTTCATCATCTAAGAAAGTCTTTAGACATATATTGTTATCGATAATGAAAACATGTTCACAGCCTAATTATTTCAAACAATACAAATTATTATTTCAGAAAAATATTTTCGAGTCATTCATTTTTTGCAAAACGGACAGAGCCTTAAACAAAAATCTCTATCCTCCCCTCTGGTCTCTATGATTGAACTTCTTGCAAAATCGATGTTCCTCTTAGAAATTAATGACTTGACAATGCAACTAAGATCATGCCTTTTCGTCTAGTCCATCAATTTACTTTGAATGAACTTGATTAAATAGAAAAGTATATGTAAAATTACGTAAAATATTGGTGACGACATCATGTTTAGTAATTTGTTTAAGTTGCTCCAAATTCTTAATGGTAAGTTCTAAACATAACTCTTTAATCAAAATATATGTCAGTATCAAGTTTTCACCTCCGACGAAATCATCACCCCACCTCCTCTCTCTCTCTCTCACTCACTCTCGTTTTTGATGGGGTGCTATCTTTCTATGGGAAATGATGGTACATAGATCTAATTGGTCTAATCACATTCAAAGTTATGAACAGTCAAAATACTCGTGAGTAATTGGATCTCGCCTCGCGTTCGAATTATGCTGAGTATTGAATTGAGCCGAGCTTGAACTTTGAATGCGCAACTCGAGTTGCTCAAGAGACCGATCAAATAGTTCATTTTCAATTGCAATGCATTTTTTAGACTATGAGTCTGAGTTTTGTTCAAATTTCATGTGAATTTTAATGACAAGTTCAATCAGATTCGACCCTATTAAAAGTTATTTAAGTCGAGCTCGAGTTTGGAAAATCCTACTCTCAATAGAGCTTAATTGTAGTTTCATATTTGAATATTCAAATTGAGCATAGTTGAGTTTATTTACAAGTACTAAGGTGCATTGACTAAACCGTGTTTCAATTACGCCCTTTAAATCAGAGCACACAAACCGTACAAGAATCTGCACTTTTTTCGTAAGACTCGACGGGAATCCCACTATTTGACATAGATTCAAAAATGGAAGAAATATTATGTTGTTCCCCCCACCACGTCAATGCAATATCAGCTCACTCAGTGGTCGACACGTGGCGCCACGTTAGCGGATGGGTCCCACCCAATGGATCGAAATCCAAGCTGGCCCAGGCCCAAAATCAAATCTATAGCTCGATCCTGACCGTCGGTTCCTAATCCATTTTTGGTAAATCAACGTGGACACCATCGCGCCTTCTTGGCCCCCCCTCTCTTCCCTTGTTAAAAAGCCCCAACTCAGACACAGAATTCACCGACTCCCAAAGCCAAAATCAGCATTCACCTCACTCCTTCCCCACTCTCCCTCTGCATGGCGCTCAACCTTTCGTCCACCCCCTCCTCCACTTTCCGAGATGATTTACCTTTCCATCCGGGCGCTTTCCTGGAAAATTCCCCCCGAAACCTCAAGACGGCTTCTCGCTCGACCTCGAGACTCCTCCTCCGATAGTGAATGGCTACTTCTATAATCTCCTCCACAGCCGTAACACCGACATTCTCGACGATGACCGCGGCTTCTCAAACGAAGGTTCGTCGTCAAACCCTATCTCTTGGGTGGTCTCGGCCCCAGAGCTTTTCCCGCCATTTCATCACACATCCTTCGATCCTCACCCGACCGCAACTTTCCCGGAGGTTCGACCTCTGCGCGCCGCCGCTGCCCACCCCTTCTCCTCCACCCTTGGAAACCTCGCTGGAGAGCGGCAACAGGAGCGACGGGGTAGCAGCGCATGGCCAGGTCGAGTTCAACAGCCTCTTCGACTACAGTTCGGTCGATCACCATCCTCATCACGATCCGGTGATGGTGAACCGCCAGATCATGCCTTTGCTCGACTTGAATGATCCACTGGACGAGACGCGCGATGAGGAGTTCTCTTCGGGTGACGTGAGCTCTGACCGCCAATGGGTCATGAGTGCGATGGCGATGGTGATGATCGGCCGCAGCAACTGCAGAAGCAGACAACGGGGAAGACGAAGAGAGAGAGTGAGGATGGCAAGGTTGACAAGGAACCCTTGGTCGTCAAAGGCCAGTGGACGCTTGAAGAAGACAGGTTCAGACTTGAAAAACATTCCCTTTCGCTTATTTTTGTTGCTCTTCTTCTTCTTCTAATTTTTTTCCCTTTTTGTATATATTTTTCTTTCATTAATGTGCAGGCTCTTAACAAGGTTGGTTGAGATGCATGGTCCGAAAAAGTGGTCTCAGATTGCTCGGATGCTGGAGGGCAGAGTCGGAAAACAGTGCAGGAGAGATGGCATAACCATTTGAGGCCTGATATCAAGGTTTAGTTTTTGCTTTTGTCCTTCATAATTTGCTCTTTCTCTAGAGCCTACCACCATTATACCTTCCATTATATAAATTTACATTGACCAGCATACTCATAGAGTCATATTCATAAAAGAATCACAGTTAGATTTGATAAATCAATCGCATACATAGAAATATATCTAGCGATAGATATATAAGATATGTATATAGATCAGAGGATATGAGCATTCAATACTCGTTGAGATTCGCCATTTTGATTTATCATAAATTCATGCCATAATCACACCATCCATACACACCACAAACGAGAATATGCATTTCTTTATTACCTTCCACAGGAAAAATGACTTTATTCCCCTATCTTTATTGACGAATGTCGTCCAGTGTGCGGAGCTCGTGACTTCATCTCTTTCTTTTGTCGTTATTAAGTTTTTGGTTGAGTTACTTCTTAAAGTTTGCCGATACGCTACTTATCCCGCGTCGTTTAGTCCATATGAGACAATTAACAAGCGTGCATGGTGACGAGTGGCCATGCGAACCGGATTTTGCGGAAACCATGCCTTATAAGCAGGTTGTGAAAATTCTAACTTCTAGTGATGACCAAATTGCATGAACCCTTCGTGCACTTCCATGCCCTAGCTCAGCAGCAATTTAAGAAAAAAGCAAAAGGTTAAGTCTATCGGATGAACCTTCAAATTCTTCCAGTTAAACTCCCAACATGCATCTATTTAATTGCCCAAAAAAGTTAGGAATGCATCACAACCGAGCCTTACATGAAGAAGACCCACTATTATATTAGAATAGTGTAAATACATCAACTATGAATTTCCCTTCTTCTTCTTTTTTTTTACTCAAAGAAACTTCACCGCAATATATAACAAGAAAACATTTTACACCTGCACGTAAGTACGAACACTTTGTAACCTATTTGATCAATTAATACTGAATATCAAATAATGGTTGATTGTATTAATGAAGTGAAATCAAAGACACTACCAAAATTAAGGACTTCGCCAAAATCCCAAACTCAGATTCCCTAGAGTAAGTTTTTTTTTATCTCTCCTCCTCCTCATTTGGCTCTCATCATTATCTTAGCAGAAGGACTCGTGGAGCATCAAAGAAGACGAGATCTTGATTGAGGCACACAAGCAGATTGGGAACAAATGGGCCGAGATAGCCAAGATATTGCCTGGAAGGACCGAGAATACGATTAAAATCACTGGAATGCCACCAAGCGCAGGCAATTCTCTAGGCACAAATTGCTTCCGCTTAACAACTCCGACCTCTTGCAAAACTACATAAGGAGTGTCACCACTCCATCTCCTCCAAAACAGCCGGCATCGGCATGTGGTCGTGACCACAAGACTGAGAAGCGATCGTTGTCTTCGTCGGCAGCAGCCAATTCCATGGCTTGGACATGCAGCCTGAAGCGGCCAACCGCCCCCAGCAGGTGCCAGATCGCCACCACCTCCAGTCACTGCCACCAGCTCAGAGGCCAGCCAGCAATTACTTCAGTTTTCCGATGGTTGATGGGAACTGGGATCTTGGGCTTTATTAGGTGAAGGACCATCATTATCATCAAATGCTGAGTGAAGGCAGTGGTAATGGAGTAGAGGGAGATTTGATAATGAAAGTGAGCTGGACTTAGAGATGAGCTTAGAGATGGATGGTGATCGCCGGCAACACCATCTCCTGTATCACCATAATGACTATCACTGTCAGGATATTAAGGAGCTACACTTGCTCGAGATTATGGCTCGCCAAAGTGGCTAATTTGAATTCATAAATACCCCAGTAGGTAATCTCTAAATGTTGTCTTTGTGTTAAACTTATTTGTTTTCCGAGTTTGCTTATCTTAGACCTAATGTTGTTGTTCGAGTAATCGTATGTAAGATAGAGACATCTTTTGTTTTATTTGCATATAACCACATGTGAGGGTGTCTATGACTATAACAGGGTTTATGTTGTAGACCTGGGAGAGGTCTAATATTATTACCGATGTGTTTAGCTTAGTTTTCTGTGGTTGTCTTGACCTCATCGATCATGATTCAAGGCTTCTATCACTATCTCTCGCCTACTAGCTAATGTGCTAGATGCATACAAGAAAAGAAAAGGTAAGGTGATTGAAGATTTGTTGAGCAAAATTCATGCATGTAATTTGTACAATGAGACTGACTAAGAATTATTCACAATCTCACCAAAAACCTTTCACAAAGTATTAGTGCAAGAGTTCATATTAGTACTTCTCTTTTCAGGTAAAGATCAAACCCTATTTACTTGGTCATGTACAAAACTAGTGAGGGAATATAGGACTTTGGTAGTTCGGCAATTTTCTACAAAGGAACTTTTGTTTGACCATTTTAGCCTCGCGGATGCACACATAAGTAAAAGATTTTGTGACTGCAGCAAGATGATAGGATATAACTGCAGTTTGAGTTTTCAATTCTTTAGCTACGATGGTGAACTGATTTATTCATGTTTGAAGCTCGAAATGCATTTCCTACGGGAAAAAAAATGTCAAGGATAAGACAATTTGAATGGAAACATGGTCACTTCCCCTACTTTTGGGGCTTTTGAGGGTCTCATTGGACCTGAACCTCGAATGGATACTATTGAGTCATGGGGTCCATCATACCCATGTTCCGACAGGCTTGTTTTACTCTGTTTTTGTAACTGGTCTGATTGCTCGTAACGTGACATTCATAAACGTGTTTCTTCAAGTCCCATCTCTTGACTGTAAGCTTACCAATTGCTCTTAATCTCCGATCCCTTGTTTATCTGCTCCTGTATGTGAGGACCAATCCCGAGGGCTGAGAAGACAACAGCATATCATATGCAAACTCCCCATAAGATAAACTCTGGGGCACCCTATGTGCATTGTGCACCGTTCCAAAGATCAAGAGAGCCATCTTTGACCTGATGCACTCAGTGCTCCTAAAATAACCTCCCTTTTGGTAGATCAATAAATACAATTGCCCAAAAGGTAAAGCAAAGGCTTGGGAAGTTTTCTTCCTCTCGAAGGATTTATCGATTGTATCAATCATGGTCTCGAGAAGAGTATAGGTACAAAAGCCTTCGGGACCATTATTACTCCATATCATCTCAGACAACATTAGCGGCAGCAAGCGATCATCAGACAATCCATGCTTATCGCTTTTGCCTTGCGGTCCTTTGTTATTCACCTAAGAGGTTCAAGAAGCATTGCCAGAACGTATGGATTCTGGTAAAGCAGGCGGCCCCAGCAAGTGTGCACCATCTACCATATAAGATGGAAAATGAAACCTTAAAGCGAAAGCGAAAGCATCTCCACTTCCTGTTGATGGCATGAATAGGTAGGGAAAAATCCGTCATATGATGTGCAACCTAAACGACTAGTGGCTCAACCTTGAACCAACTGGCAGCATGATCAGAAAGAGAAACATCTGCTTGCAAACGTTCCTTCCAGTAGGCCTCCAAGCAGACCTCAAGTACCATCATCTATCGTGAGCTGACTTACTGAAAGATCACAAAGCAGCTTAATCATCAATGAAATGCCCCTTGAAATCGGCTTCAAGAGTCAATGCACAAACTACAAAAGATTGACAGAATAAACCGAAAATGCCGTGCGTATCCATTGCTTCGCACTGTGAAAGTCGCCTTCATTTTCTTCTTGATTCGTTTGTGAATCTACGGGAATAACATGTGTTTGAGCACCTCTCGTTTCTCTTCTTTCTTCTTTGGCTGTGCACATTATTTAGGGCCAAAAGCAAAACGATCAATCTGCAAGTATGGATGAACCATGACCTTGATATAATGCTTGGCTAGCATCGAGGAGAAAGCTCCAACAATGGAAATTAAAATTATCCATCATGAGTCTAGCGCATCCTGGAAAGTAAAGCAAAGAGTTGTGAAGTTGTCTTCCCTCGCGAAGTAAATATGGACTTACATCGATCTCGGTAACGAGAAGGGAATAGGTATAAGCCGCCACAAAGCGCATGCCCTTGAGAAAAAACACCACGTCAAAACTAGTTATTGGCATTACATGTCCAGGTGTTAACAGTGGTCCTCCATCCCGACAAGTATAAAAATTATATCAAGCAACAAGTTGCTAGAACAGTTAATATTAGCATATTAAGACTAGGAAGAAAGAGACCTTCACAGAATCGCGGTTCTTATCATCACTGTGAAAGTTCTTGCAGCACTTGTGAGCAATGGCCCCAACTTCAACTTGGTGAAACCTCAGGTATCGCACATGAGAACTTGAAATGAAAGTAGTCCACAGATGAGGTTTGGCAGAAAGGAGAAAACTCTCCAGGGCCAAAGTTCACTGATTTGAGATGCAACTCCTGAGTTTCTTCATAGAGCACTTCGAAGATGTCAAGGCAAGAAACTGAATTTTTCAGAAACCCTGCCTCATTAGCTGGCTGTTAAAATCTCAAAGATGCTTTGATTCTTATTAAAAGTAAATGTTCTTTTTCCTTAACTTTTAGTAATGATCAAATTGCATGAACACATCGACCCCAACCCCCCCCCCCCCAAAAAAAAAAAAAGCATGGACCCTTCATGCACTTCCAGGCCCTAGCTCAACAGCTGATTAAGAACAAACAAAAGGTTCAATCAATTTCATAAGCTTTTTATCCGGTGCTACATTCATCCCAACCATCAATCCTCGTAGAGGTTCTTTCTCCGCTTTTCAATCTATGGCTTACGATGACCGAAGCTGCCTCGTGAGAGTTACCTCATTTGCGACCTTTCGATTTACCTCATGGCTATTTAGGGGAAAAAAAAACTTTTATTCTTTGTTTTGGTTTTCCGTCTGATTTGATCTTTGCTGAGTATCCACATAATTTCTGACCCAGAACGTTTAGTCCATCATGAAACATTTAGTGCTTTGAGATTGGCTAACATTGGGATGAACATCTCAACAGAGTTTCATCGTTGCGGTGCAGAAAGTTTTTTGGCCGTTGAAACTTGGAAGAATCAAGTCAAACTTCTTTGCAGTATCACAAGTCGCATCGGACGGCCAAGAAGACTTTTCTTTTGTTTTTGGGTCACACTGGCGTTGTTCTTGAGTCAGAGCAAGCCCTTGTTATTTTTAAAACCATTCTTAGATGAATTTATCGCCAAAAAAGAACCTTTGGTCACATGTAAAAAGATATCGGCAGCCCATAAACTTCGATTCCACTGTGCAATGTCCTCCTTGGGCCTTTTAATTTGTTTAATGTGATATTTGAACTATTCTTCATTGTTCGATGCATTCCTTTTGTTTGATCAATCTTAAGAGCAGGAAGCCATCCCATATATATTCCTTTAACGAGTAAACATTCATGGCACATTAGCTTTTGAAGAGATCCCTAATTTTGGAAAGAAATCCAAACATTCAATCCTCCTCTCTAGTGCTAATCAGTCCTAAACATTTTCCCGTTCTATCAAACTTATCCACTAACCATCCATTTCTCATTTAGGCTCCATTTTGTTTCACGAAAAATAAATTATTTGAGAAATATTTTCTTAAAAATGATTATTTATATTGCTTACAAAAATGAATGAATGAAAATATTTTTCATCTTTCATGAAAATATTTAAACATAAATTATTGTCATTTAAAAAAAGATTCACAAGCTAATTGTTTCAAGCAATACAAACGATTGTTTATAAAATAATGTTTTCAAATCATTCATTTTCTGCAAATGAACATAGCCTTCAACAAAACTCTCAATCCTCTCCTCTAGCCTCTATGATCGAAACTTCTTGCAATAGATGTTCCTCTTAGAAATCAAGGATTTGACAATGCAACTAAGATCGTGTCTTTTTCCCCTTTTTCTTGCTTTTTCTTCTTCATCTTTTTTTCTTTTTTTGCCTTCTGGTTTTGATTGGTTTTCTTTTGATATATGTGTTTTTAGCTTAATTTCCTCAGTAGGATTTCTGGGCATCTTCTTTTTCGAAATTTTGAGGGCGATACGTGATGAAGAATTTTATACATTGATAATTGTATATATTTTTCGTTCTCATTTATGTGCAGGTTCTTGACAATATTGATTGAGATGCATGAAACGAAAAAATGGTCTCATAGTGCTCAGTTGCTGGAGGGCAGAGTCGAAAAACAGTGCAGGGAGAGATGGCATAATCATTTGTGACCTGATATCAAGTTTTTTCTTCCCTTTTTTCCTTTAAAAATATGTTTTTCTTGCCCATAATTTGCTATTGCTCTAGGATCTACCACCATTATACCTTCCATTATATGAAATTATATGGACCATCATGCTCATTTAGTCATGTATTCATAAAACAGTCAAATTTGATAAATGAATCGCATACATAGTAAGTATTTCTAAAGATAGATATACGATATGCATATAAATTAAAGGATATGAACATTCAACACTCATCGTGATTTTCCATTGTAATTTATCACAATTCATGCCATAATCACACCATCCATCCGCACCACAATTGAGTATATATGTTTCTTTTATTACCTGTCCACAAAAAAAAAATGATTTTATTTTCTTAATTTTAACTTACGCATGTCATCTAGCACATGGAACTCCTGGCTCCATCTCTTTCTTTTATCCTTATTAAGTATTTGGTTGACTTAATTCTTAAAGTTTGCCTGTGAGTGGGGATGAGTGCCCATGTGAGCCAAATTTTTCGAAAACCATACCTTATAAGCAGTGCTGTGAAAATCTCAAAAGATACTTTCATTCTCATGAAACACGTATTCTTTGTCAGCTCTTATCGACGGAATCATTTGGCCACCTCGAAGTGGACTCATCTAGAGGAGCATTTTCTGAGGGACATGGCATGCAAGTTCTTGACGGCAAATATAAGAATGATCAATCTGCGGGTACGATGGGCCATGGCCTTGATATAATGCCTGACCAGCATTTAGGGAAAAGCCACAACATTGGAATGAGAATTATCCCATCATTAAACATAGCGCATCCTAGAAGTAAAGCAAAGACTTGGGAAGCAGTCTTCCCTCTCATCCATCAACACAACACACAAACTGTTTGAAAAACAACGACC
>JAGVVM010007754.1:0-27307 GCA_019149425.1 Psidium friedrichsthalianum
TCTTATATGAGGCTTAGACCGTTTCCGTTCCGTTGTTATCCAGGAATCTCAAGATGATCTTCAGATTACCCGGGCCAAACACATTGTCATCATTATTTATATAGGCTGACCTTTCATTTATTGCCCTGTTCAGTTCTTGATTTCCATTTGGTTTCTTTTTTTAATGTAAAAAAGTTCAGACCAAAGTTCACAAGTGCAACCAAACCCAACCAGTCTATTTTTACCTGTGGTGACGGGGGAATATCCTACATAGAATCCTTATGCTAATGCCATATCAAACTATGAACAAGTATAAATAATTTCTGTAACCAGAAACATAGTAATCTCCAAGACAATAATTTATTGTGTTCCTTTAGTTCATTGTAATCCTTTTCTCTAAAATATGAAGGTCCTAACCCTCCAATCTACCCAAAGAATGAGAAATGGAGTAAAGCCAGAGCTGATGTCTTTTGTTTCCGCAAATGCTTATCCCTGCCCTGGTCCAAAGTTATTCCTTGACTGTGGCTCCCTCAAGATATTGCAACAAAAAACTGTCAATGGTCTATCCGCAAATGTCTCTAACAGAGCTTATTATTATATTATTATCTGGACTTCTTGTATAGAGGCATCCATAAACCTGACTCAATGTCATTGATACTTCTCTAAAGTTGGAATACTTACTTGTATTATACTTATCAAGTAAGAAATGTGCCTTTGCTGGAAATGTGAACTCCCAAATTAGCCTCCAATTGAAGTTGGTGCCTTCCTAGCTGCAGTTTTGGATGAAAGAGTTCAAAAAAGTAATTTGAGCAGTGGCTCTCTGTCCATCATCCAGCTACATTTTATCTTGTTTTCAATGCGCCACAAAGAGTACACTGTTTATAGAAAACCGAAATTATGTTAAAGGTGCTTTACCTCCCAGTCCCAGTTCTTTAGTCCCCTGCCACCCCATTAAAACAAAAGATGGACATTTCAATCGGTTGAAGATAATAATATAAAAAAAAAGGAAGTGACCACCCTCCCCCATTTTTTGCCATTTGACTTTCTGACAAAAGATCCTGAAGATCATTCATAGTTGCCCCTGCACATCATTTATCACTACTGGAGGTGATGAAATTTTCAGTTTCCTTTTTAGATTTGATTGCATAAGATCCAGGACATTATTCAAAGGTGCCTCTTCACATCATTTATCACCGCTGGAGGTGATGAAATTCTCACTCACCTTAGATTCAGCATTTGAAAGTTTATTTTGTCCCATAGTAAATATTGTTTCTTCATCTATTTTCTATGCATCGATTCACATTATTCAAGCTTATTGATGTTTTAATGTGGTTTCATTTCCCTAGTTTTGGGCTTAAGTTAACCAACTTGTGGAATCAAAATTCAATTCATGATGCTGCTTTTATATGTATGTTTGTCTTAGGGTGTTGACAAATCCAATGGCACTGACAATAGTGGACCCAGGCAGCGAGCTGAAGCATTAGCTGCCTTATCCTCTGCTTTTAATTCCTCTTCACCGTCAAAACCCTCTGCCCAAAGGCCATTGGAAGCGGTCAGGGATCACAAAGAGCAGCAGCCGTAGCAGCTCTGTCTTCTGTTCTAACCGCTGAGAAGTCACCAGACAACTCCCCCACTCAGTCCAGTGGAGCTGCTCTAGAAAGTAGCCTGTCAGGTAAAACTTCCAAACTTAGTAATTATTTCTCCACATTAGATCTATGTATTTAGCATGTGCTTGCTATGCTAAGTTTGATATCTCATGTAAGATTTAACTGTGTGATCATGACAGAAAACTGGAGCCTGTCTTTTCCTCCTTTGTGCTTGTTAGTTAATTTTGCCACTGTCAAGTCTTGCAGTGCTTCGACAAAACTTTTTATGGTTGAAACCTGTCTTTGATTGTTGGAAAGAATTTCAACTCACTTTTTTATGAGTATTTGGCACTTTTGTGCATTCATTTTCTTCATGAACAAATGTGGACACAAAGAATGTTAAAATTAATTGTCTGCGGGGGACACAAAAGGTGAAAAACCCCTTTCCAGAGCGGAAGATCTGGTGGAAGTCTCAGAGGACAATGAGACAGAGGGATCTGCACCCATCTCAGAAAATAATGAGGAGCAATCAGAAGCCAAGCAAGAGCCGCTCCAGGATGTTGAGGCCAGCGAGAATACGGCAACAGTGTTCAGTTATGATCAACTGAAGGCTAAGTCGGACAATCCAGTGACTGGGATCGACTTTAAAAGGAGAGAGGTCAGTAAACATTGTGAGCCTTGGTCTTTTTTTAGCTGATTCATGTTTCGGATGGTTATTGATGCTGCTATTTTTCTGCATGCTAGGCTTATCTGTCAGACGAGGAATTTCAGGCTGTCCTAGGGATGACAAAGGATGCATTTTACAAGTTGCCAAAATGGAAGCAGGACATGCACAAGAAGAAAGCCGATTTGTTTTAGTAAAAATCGATCCTCTGCTGCTGCTGTGTTGCATTTTTTAGAGTTTCCTTGTTCACCATATTGAATGTGCTCTCTGCCAGAAAGTTGTGAGTTCATTGGTGCCCTTCGATTTGGACTGCTGTGTCTGGCATTTTGCCCTTTAATGATGAGTTTTGTAGCTGTCGGTAGACCGGTATGGGTTGTGCCGCCATTGGAAGGGTTGTTTTTTTCAAATGCTCCTTTCTAGAAGCTGCTGCCTCCTATCGGTCGGGGATAGTAGTTTTGAAATATTGTAGACGAGCTACAATTCTTTGATTTGGTTTTGTATCCCCGATCGTGATTTGTTCAATTTTTTTTTTTTTTTGGCCTCTTTCCATTTGATTCGTGTAAATTGGGTGTATATGTAATGCATGAATGTTATATAGTCTCAATGTAAGACATGAAGGTCAGTATCGTTTGCTACCGCTGTGCTTGCTGTCATCTATCGATGTTTTGGCTTTTGCCTGTTCTTCTTTCGTTTGTTAATAGGGTGGCAGATAATGCTTGATCTATTTCACTGATTTCGGTCCTTGTGTGAACAGAGTCATGCATATCAAATCTCTCAGATGTGAAATAATTTGAATTTGATATATCTTTGAATCGTTTTCCAGAGAGCTATCACTTGTGGTCCTGCCATTCGTTTTGTTGTTGATAATCAAGTCATTTTTCAGCTCCTCTCTCTTTCTTTTTTCTTGGGCAGCATTATCCCATGGCTTGCTCCGTGGAGCCAAATTGGGGAGGCGACTTGCCCGGCTGAGCATCTTTTTTTTTTTTTTTTTTTTTGTGGGGTCGGAGATAATAACCCATCTTCATTTGTTCGTTTTACTTCTTCGTTGTTTATGCATTAGAATCCCTTCTGATTAAAACTCTAGCATATTTATGATGAAACTGAAAACGGAACACTTCCACTTGAAATCTTAACTCTTTTTTTCCTAATTATAAAAGAAGAAAATGATAATGAGTGAAAGGAAAAGGTCAAAGCTACTCCTATTGCTCCATAAATTTGATTCGCTCATGCCCCATGTCTCCCGTATCGATAAAAAAAAAAACAAAAAATAACTATTATTTATATTTTCTTGAAAGTTAAGTTACACTGACAGAAATCGTGGACAAGTCGGACTTATCAACATATTCGAAAATGTTTTTGGTGGAGCAATATAGATTATATGTGAAGGAGTAAAAATATGACAAGTGTCGATGAAGCATCAAAGATGAATTTTTTACACATAAATCGGATAAGAATATTGTCTTTCAACTTTTAGCCCTGATTTTACTAAAAATCCTAAAATAAAGAAATATGTCATTCATCGCGATTCTCGTGATTGGGAAGATGAAACCATCGACAAGCGGGGCTTTTTTCCAATTTAGGTTTTAATTTTTTTTTTTTACAAAAATAGGATAAAAAAAAAGTATTAACCAATTTGGGGCCCGTGCGGTACTTTAAATGCCGCCCGGGCCCCGGCCGGATGTCTAAATGCCGCCCGGGCCCCGGCCGGCAGTCTAAATGCCGTTTGGGCCCGGGCGGCATTCAATTTGAATGCCGCCCGGGCCCAAACGGCATTTAGACTGCCGGCCGGGGCCCGGGCGGCATTTAGACATCCGGCCGGGGCCCGGGCGGCATTTAAAGTACCGCACGGGCCCCAAATTGGTTAATACTTTTTTTTTATCCTATTTTTGTAAAAAAAAAAATTAAAACCTAAATTGGAAAAAGCCCCGCTTGTCGATGGTTTCATCTTCCCAATCACGAGAATCGCGATGAATGACATATTTCTTTATTTTAGGATTTTTAGTAAAATCAGGGCTAAAAGTTGAAAGACAATATTCTTATCCGATTTATGTGTAAAAAATTCATCTTTGATGCTTCATCGACACTTGTCATATTTTTACTCCTTCACATATAATCTATATTGCTCCACCAAAAACATTTTCGAATATGTTGAATAAGTCCGACTTGTCCACGATTTCTGTCAGTGTAACTTAACTTTCAAGAAAATATAAATAATAGTTATTTTTTTGTTTTTTTTTTATCGATACGGGAGACATGGGGCATGAGCGAATCAAATTTATGGAGCAATAGGAGTAGCTTTGACCTTTTCCTTTCACTCATTATCATTTTCTTCTTTTATAATTAGGAAAAAAGAGTTAAGATTTCAAGTGGAAGTGTTCCGTTTTCAGTTTCATCATAAATATGCTAGAGTTTTAATCAGAAGGGATTCTAATGCATAAACAACGAAGAAGTAAAACGAACAAATGAAGATGGGTTATTATCTCCGACCCCAACAAAAAAAAAAAAAAAAAAAAAAGATGCTCAGCCGGGCAAGTCGCCTCCCCAATTTGGCTCCACGGAGCAAGCCATGGGATAATGCTGCCCAAGAAAAAGAAAGAGAGAGAGCTGAAAATGACTGGATTATCAACAACAAAACGAATGGCAGGACCACAAGTGATAGCTCTCTGGAAAACGATTCAAAGATATATCAAATTCAAATTATTTCACATCTGAGAGATTTGATATGCATGACTCTGTTCACACAAGGACCGAAATCAGTGAAATAGATCAAGCATTATCTGCCACCCTATTAACAACGAAAGAAGAACAGGCAAAAGCCAAAACATCGATAGATGACAGCAGCACAGCGGTAGCAAACGATACTGACCTTCATGTCTTACATTGAGACTATATAACATTCATGCATTACATATACACCCAATTTACACGAATCAAATGGAAAGAGGCCCAAAAAAAAAAAAATTGAACAAATCACGATCGGGGATACAAAACCAAATCAAAGAATTGTAGCTCGTCTACAATATTTCAAACTACTATCCCCGACCGATAGGAGGCAGCAGCTTCTAGAAAGGAGCATTTGAAAAAACAACACTCTTCCAATGGCGGCACAACCCATACCGGTCTACCGACAGCTACAAAACTCATCATTAAAGGGCAAAATGCCAGACACAGCAGTCCAAATCGAAGGCACCAATGAACTCACAACTTTCTGGCAGAGAGCACATTCAATATGGTGAACAAGGAAACTCTAAAAAATGCAACACAGCAGCAGCAGAGGATCGATTTTTACTAAAACAAATCGGCTTTCTTCTTGTGCATGTCCTGCTTCCATTTTGGCAACTTGTAAAATGCATCCTTTGTCATCCCTAGGACAGCCTGAAATTCCTCGTCTGACAGATAAGCCTAGCATGCAGAAAAATAGCAGCATCAATAACCATCCGAAACATGAATCAGCTAAAAAAAGACCAAGGCTCACAATGTTTACTGACCTCTCTCCTTTTAAAGTCGATCCCAGTCACTGGATTGTCCGACTTAGCCTTCAGTTGATCATAACTGAACACTGTTGCCGTATTCTCGCTGGCCTCAACATCCTGGAGCGGCTCTTGCTTGGCTTCTGATTGCTCCTCATTATTTTCTGAGATGGGTGCAGATCCCTCTGTCTCATTGTCCTCTGAGACTTCCACCGATCTTCCGCTCTGGAAAGGGTTTTTCACCTTTTGTGTCCCCCGCAGACAATTAATTTTAACATTCTTTGTGTCCACATTTGTTCATGAAGAAAATGAATGCACAAAAGTGCCAAATACTCATAAAAAAGTGAGTTGAAATTTCTTTCCAACAATCAAAGACAGGTTTCAACCATAAAAAGTTTTGTCGAAGCACTGCAAGACTTGACAGTGGCAAAATTAACTAACAAGCACAAAGGAGGAAAAGACAGGCTCCAGTTTTCTGTCATGATCACACAGTTAAATCTTACATGAGATATCAAACTTAGCATAGCAAGCACATGCTAAATACATAGATCTAATGTGGAGAAAATACTTACTAGTTTTGGAAGTTTTACCTGACAGGCTACTTTCTAGAGCAGCTCCACTGGACTGAGTGGGGAGTTGTCTGGTGACTTCTCAGCGGTTAGAACAGAAGACAGAGCTGCTACGGCTGCTGCTCTTTGTGATCCCTGACCGCTTCCCAATGGCCTTTGGGCAGAGGTTTTGACGGTGAAGAGGAATTAAAAGCAGAGGATAAGGCAGCTAATGCTTCAGCTCGCTGCCTGGGTCCACTATTGTCAGTGCCATTGGATTTGTCACACCCTAAGACAAACATACATATTAAAAGCAGCATCATGAATTGAATTTTGATTCCACAAGTTGGTTAACTTAAGCCCAAAACTAGGGAAATGAAACCACATTAAAACATCAATAAGCTTGAATAATGTGAATCGATGCATAGAAAATAGATGAGAAACAATATTTACTATGGGACAAAATAAACTTTCAAATGCTGAATCTAAGGTGAGTGAGAATTTCATCACCTCCAGCGGTGATAAATGATGTGAAGAGGCACCTTTGAATAATGTCCTGGATCTTATGCAATCAAATCTAAAAAGGAACTGAAAATTTCATCACCTCCAGTAGTGATAAATGATGTGCAGGGGCAACTATGAATGATCTTCAGGATCTTTTGTCAGAAAGTCAAATGGCAAAAAATTGGGAGGTGGTCACTTCCTTTTTTTTTATATTATTATCTTCAACCGATTGAAATGTCCATCTTTTGTTTTAATGGGGTGGCAGGGGACTAAAGAACTGGGACTGGGAGGTAAAGCACCTTTAACATAATTTCGGTTTTCTATAAACAGTGTACTCTTTGTGGCGCATTGAAAACAAGATAAAATGTAGCTGGATGATGGACAGAGAGCCACTGCTCAAAATTTACTTTTGAACTCTTTCATCCAAAACTGCAGCTAGGAAGGCACCAACTTCAATTGGAGGCTAATTTGGGAGTTCACATTTCCAGCAAAGGCACATTTCTTACTTGATAAGTATAATACAAGTAAGTATTCCAACTTTAGAGAAGTTATCAATGACATTGAGTCAGGTTTATGGATGCCTCTATACAAGAAGTCCAGATAATAATATTAATAATAAGCTCTGTTAGAGACATTTGCGGATAGACCATTGACAGTTTTTTGTTGCAATATCTTGAGGGAGCCACAGTCAAGGAATAACTTTGGACCAGGGCAGGGATAAGCATTTGCGGAAACAAAAGACATCAGCTCTGGCTTTACTCCATTTCTCATTCTTTGGGTAGATTGGAGGGTTAGGACCTTCATATTTTTAGAGAAAAGGATTACAATGAACTAAAGGAACACAATAAATTATTGTCTTGGAGATTACTATGTTTCTGGTTACAGAAATTATTTATACTTGTTCATAGTTTGATATGGCATTAGCATAAGGATTCTATGTAGGATATTCCCCCCGTCACCACAGGTAAAAATAGACTGGTTGGGTTTGGTTGCACTTGTGAACTTTGGTCTGAACTTTTTTTACATTAAAAAAAAGAAACCAAATGGAAATCAAGAACTTGAAACAGGGCAATAAATGAAAGGTCAGCCTATATAAGAATTGATGACAATCTGTTTGGCCTGGGTCATCTGTTAAGCTTATCTTGCTATTTCCTGGATACAACGTAAGGAAACGGTAAGCCTATATAAGAATCAATGACAATCTGAGCACTCAAAGAAACTCGCTAAAAAATTAATAAATGAGAAACAAAAGCGAGAGGGTTGAGAGTGCAAAGCTTGAGATAGAGAGAACTTGTCATAGGAGGGGCGAAGGCCTTCAGGTTTTCATTATGGGAGGGAGAAGAATGCAGAGCTGCACCCAGCTCAACCATACTAGTTATATATGTATTTCTTATTTTCTGAAGTTTAGAAAACTAAAGCCTGAAACAAATTCCTTCAAAATACTTTTGCACAAAAATATGTTGGACCTTGAAGAATTGGAATAAAATGTTGGGTTCCAAGTTTTTGACTCAACAGGTTGTGGAACATCTCCAATGAAGCCCTGCTATGGAAACTTACTCCTGCTTTTATAAAATAAAAACAGAAGAACCAAAATCAGTTCTACAACTTCTCAACTGTAGCAACTTTCTCACAATCTTCTCTAGACTGGATATGGTTATCATCTAATAGGTGGGATAAACTAAACCGGTAGCACTAGAAATACTTTCTCAACTGCGCCCATCGAGGTCTCCATTCTCATTATGAAGACTATTTTCCCTCTTTGAGAGTAGTGAAAATCATTTCCCTAATACCTAGTCAAGTGACAGAAAGACCAACATTACTGTATAACTTAAGGTTAGTAGATCGATGGAGCCTGTTGCATCAAGCTCTTAGTTGTGGCACGTGGAATTCCCTACATTCACTGAGACCGAGATTATTACTACTGCTGTCCGTGATTCTTAGAAATGTAAACAACTTCTGCAAAACTATTGTGGAAGATAAGCCATGGTAGGTCTATCTCCCAAATTGAAAACGTGTATCTTAAGCAGGGTGTTCACAGCTCTAAAACAGGGGAGGATAAGTTGATGCAAGTCAACAACTAAAGACTTCGTTGACTACTTAAAGTTAACCAATTGAAAGCTCATCTGAGTTACCAGGGCATACTACTTATGAGACAGAAAACCTTGCACAATTTTGGAGTATAAAAGTGCCTATAGCTGTGCTTTTGTGTACTGCACTAATACCAGTTGCCACTTTACTAATAAGAAGTGATCACAATGACATTAGAAACCTGAAAATAAGATGAAATAAATAAAACCACTGTGGAGTGAAAAGACTCTTACTGAATAGGATGACTTCCCAGATGATGGATTAAATGCAGAAGATAATGCAGCCAAAGCTGAAGCCCTCTGTGTTGGTCCTCCTTGATTGCCATTGGACCTATCTGGTTCTTCAACAGAATAGATTGCCATGCAGCAACACCACAGGGCAAAGATAAATCATAAGCTCAGAAAGGTCTTAATTCAATCAAGTAATAATTACCATCAATTAACAAAGATAATTGACGTAGCAATAACCATTTTTGCCAAAATTATGTCAAAAATCAAAATCATTAGTCACGAACATAGTTTTCCTTTCTATTTATTCAATACATCACTGGAGAAGGATGATGGGCCAAGGTATGAGTTCCACAAAAACAGGATGCCCAAGCACATCATCATCACTATTATCACCACCACCGGCATCATGGTGATGATGATGATGACAGCAAGCCGAAACAACCTCGCTAACCTCATTGGTCTAAAATGCTAAAAAAAAAAGTGCCAATAAATTGCGAAAATAAAATAAAAAACATAGAAACACAAGACGCCTCTCAAAACAATCTCTGAAATTTGGCCAGCAAATAGTATAGCTGCTCTTGAGAAAGAAAACTAAAGAAGAAAGAGAAAGATCAGTTGCCATAAGACTGATTCCAAAGAAGGGAAAAACAATTTATGCTCGAGTTATTTCCCAATTGGTCTCCACAAGGCAACCCAATCAAGCCATCCATGTGAAGAACATCTGTTCCCATCTACCATGGGACCAGTTCATAGAGACATAGAATGATTAGAAAGTCCAAACTAAAAACTGAAGCCTAAAACTAGCAAGTGGAAGAGACGAAATAAATAAGACTTCAGGCAGAAGTGAGCCGTACTTAATGCAAGCATGGCGGATTAGATGTCATCAACACAAAATGGGAAACAAAAGGAACACGAGCAATCGTTAGAATTTCCCATATAAGAAGACAACGCCAACTTGTCTGTCACATATACGAAAAACAACAAGTTAAGATGCAGCATTATCAACCATACGAAGCACTTACCTCCACAGCATGACCTACGCCAAACAATAATGCCACCTTCTTCTGGAATGAATTTCCCCTGGACCTGATTGAATGAAGAGCTATGATAAGCCAATGATAAAGGATACTGACTTATTGCTCTTTAGCATAACTTCATTAAGCTTTCTGAGTATTCAATAAATGAATGTCAAACATATTCAATAAAATGAGAATGGCATCATATGCATGTCCAATGCCCCAAACAGAGGACATACTCAAAGGTTCCAAAGACATTGATTGACAAAATAGGAGCACAATTCCGTCACACAGAAGCAGAGTAACAATATCTATGGAGAATCCATAAAAATGCTGCAGGAAGTTGAAGTGGCCTCGCAATCCAAGATAAGCATTAATGAAGAAGATAGGAAGGTGGCAGAAAAAGAATACACACACTATGTTATGAGAGATCCACTTTTTCACTCCATAATCTTATTAGTGCATTTGACTAAACTTATCACTACTGACATCCGCCATCACAATTATTTTGTGGCTCAAGACAGGATGCAACATTACTTCTTCACACAACCTGCTCAACAGATAGTGTCCTTAGTGTCCTAAGTAGATTTCTGCACGTCTTCAAAGTGATAGATAGAGGCATATTTCACTCAGGATAACTAGCCATGCAAAAGATTTATTCAGTTTATAACAGAAATAGGGATTTACACCAATGCAGAAAAGGCAGTGCCTGTCACCCCAGGACGTACATTGGCTTTGCAGGATCCATGAGAAATAAGTGGTGAAGAGCACGGTTCATTTCCTCAGTGACTCTGTAAAGTGGAACAGTAGGGGCCAGATTTTCAAGAGATGCCGCCATTTCTATGTAATTCTGCCAACACTTTTTCCAGTGAATAATATAGTCATTTGACAAAGGAACCAACATGAAAAAACAAATTTAAGCCGTACCTGACCAATTTCAAAAGCATTTTGCTTTTCTTGGGGAGTCTACAGACTGACCAACCCAAACAAACACCTCTGCTTGTGTATCAAGTACTAAGATATCCTCAGTCAAAAGGTCATCTTGTGAGAAGTTATATACCTCCTCGACCTACAACGAGTACTTGTTAGATGTAGCATGCTAATGCAAAACATGTCAAGAAATGCCGGTATTCATGGATGCAACGTACCTCAAACTTTCCTGCATCATCCACATGGCAAAAAGAACAAAGAAATAACGTCAAAACTCATAGCCACAAGAATAACAGAGAAGATTCACAAAGCATCTCCACCAGAAGCCATCATATCTTGATAGGGAGCAAATACGAGAAAAATTTTAGCTTCTGCTCAACTAAATATGAAGTTTAACCTTTATCAAATGAAAATGTAAACAAGTGTGGATCTCTGGCAGTTTCGGAAGAACTTTTTTGCTGGTGTAACTTTGTTTTCCTCCGAGTGCAAACCAGAAACTTGAGCTTTCATTTCCTTCTTTAGCATGTTTTAAAGCTACTCCAGGCTGCAAGGACAAGGCACAACACAATTGTCCCAGTACTAACCGATTTCAAGTATAGTCTAAGCAGCTCACAATGTTAAGGAGCAAAGACAACAGGATGCACTTTAAGTAAATTAGGTTTCCAAGCTCCACATTTACTGGAAGGATAATGCATACACACTTGTAAGTAAACTACACTCAGAATATATACGATATTATGCCCAGAGAACACATACGACAAACAGTACTGTGCTAGCAGCAGTGACAATGCTGCGACACTGAACAACAGCTGTCATTGAGAGCAAACTCACAAGTACCATTCTTGGCAAACTTCTGCATGTACTTAAAACGTGCACAGAAGACAACTAGCACTGAGACCAACTTGCCTCTATTAGCTTATCATATACCATGGACCAAGTGAAATCTGAAATGTGCAGTTCAATCAGTGACAATGACGGAAATTTTGCATATTTAACCAAACAGATGTGAGTTTATGTATCCAGCTTTTTCCTTTCAATACTCGTTATCAGGACTTAGTGCTGTGATGACAATGATATGCACATATTGATCCTCTGACTAAATGAGGATGCTCTTCACAGGAAACATAACAAAATCATCAATAGACATATTTGGATTCGACTAACCAACAAGGTACATCTAATTACAGTTGTTAATAAGGAAGAATTACTTCTGACTTTAAAGACCAGAGTTTAGTTTTAGCTATCCACAGATAACTATGAGAAGCTAGAAATAATAATTATGCTGTCATCATGGATAAATTTGATATTGGTGTAATTTCAAACAGTTCACATCATACCTTCAAAAACTCAGCAACTTTTGCAGCCTGCTGTTGCTGCTCAAAGGTGCTCTGGTTTCCATGCCAGGTGAAAACAGAAGCTCCAGATTGCAGAAGGAAACACTCAGCAGAATTCAGAGAAGTTGCCACCTGAGCAACAAAGAGTTAACCACATATTAGCATGATTTAAGCAATGACTGGCGGAAGGCAATATTTCGTAACAAATTATCACCGGATTACCATTAGTTAAAAATCTATTGGCATCTATACAGAAGATCTGAGGATGAATAAGACATAACAGGGTCAGAAAAGAGGCAAAGACTACAGCAATTGCACATTTATTTTACCTTTAAGCTAACTGGAAATTATGTAGACAGCAATGAATGAGATTCAGTAACAGTCAAGACACACCAAGAACTGCTCCTGCAATATCAGGTACTACACTCCTGTTTATCGCCTCCCATTTTGGAATACTGGGAAACTAGCAGTGGACCCCCTGTTGACTGGTATTCTTCTGTTCTTGCTAGTTGACTGCACCTAAACGAAAGGCCTTTGCCTCAACCGGCTGGCTCTAGTGAAGTATGCAAAACCCATTTTCTAAGATGACAATTCCTTTGCTCCCCAAATAGGGTAAATCCGGCTACTCATCATCTGTTCATAGTCTGCTTTTGTGTATACCATATAATTCCCTAGAGACTTTTGCAACCTACTCTTAATGAGACAGAACTTTGCAGTCCAGGAGATTGGACTTACCAACCAATTTACTCAAAAAGAACAGGGGTTGGTTCCTTTCTAAAGAATGGAGTCTCAAAATGATATCTTTTTAGATGGGGACTCTTCCCCATCTGGCCATGTAAGCCGAGGAGGATTATTCAGTATAGGTGCTTCTTTTGCATCATCTTCAATGTGGCTACTGATTATTGAGAATGTACTTGAGAAAAGGTGTCATCATAGGTAATAACAATGACACCATCTTTGCTTATGAACAGAACCCGGTTGTTGATCACGTGCATAATTCCATCTTTTTATTTTCTTTGCATGAAATCAGTTGCTAAATTAGATAAACACTCCATTTTCAACTGAAAGACCAAGATAATTGCATTTCGCACATGCTTCAGCCATTTCACAGGATTAATAGATTGAAAACTTCCACGTGTTTTCATATTAGCAATGGTTTTAAGCAATTGATATTTGGTAAGTCAATAGGCTTGATCAAACATAATGGATTTAACGGGGGTGTCAAATTTCTTTCATTCTGACTTGATTTTTGTCTATCACTTGGAGCACCTGATTTGCGTTCTAGATTGCCAGAGATCCACAATATGGAACATCCATTCTAGATAAAGGTCGCCCCTAGCAATTTCCGAAATATCTCAAGAGAAAACATCCTCTTTTTTTACCAATATTACTCCTAGAGAATTTCAGTGACAAACTGTATGTGCTGTGTGCCCAATGTCATAGAACACAGACTCTTCTTAAGTATGCATAATAAATTAATAATCGATTTAAAATCATTTTATGTTCAAACTCAACTTCTGTTTCTGTGACAATTGCTTCCACAAGCCTCATCAGCAATAGACTTAATGGTTAATGAGACAACACAAGCACCTATATGACGAATCAATAAGCAAAAATTGGGGAAGTAGAATGACAATCAGATTTTCTACAAAACAAGAACAAGACGACGTGGGGCAAATGTTGACACCCCAAACTTGGACACGCAAATGGGACATGAATAAACCATATATACAATCATCTCTTATGCTGTTCTCATTTTAGAAGCGAATTACTGTGATTGAACTATGTCACGTACCCCATGGCAAAAGACGAAGTCCAAATGATAGATAAGAAGACAAAAGCTCACTAGTATTTTGGGGGACAATAATGCCTTTCAATTGTTTTGGCTCATTAAAATCTCTAACATGGGTGGGACAATAATCTTCAAACATTGGAGACGCAAGTGGACACTGAATAACCATAGATATCAATCATATCTTACTGTTGTTTCTCATTTTCTATAGCAATTACTGTGATTGAACTATGTCACACACCAATTGCAAAAAAGACGAAGTCCAAATGATAAGATAGCAAACACAAGCTCACTAAATTTTGGGGAATAATGCCGTCCAATGTTTTGGCTCATTAAATTCTCTAACATGGGTGGGACAACATCCCATTCAATTGTTTTGGCTCATTAAATGTTCAATATGGCTTGCCTTTGCATTTTTGGCTTTCCAAATTCAATATACTTTAAATGAACTTTCGATTCCTATCTGAATGTTCTTCAACAAGCTATGTCAAACCTGAAACTCAATCTTCTTCTAGTTAAGGATCAGAAATACTTAATAAACTTTTCATGGATCCTATCTGAATTTTCTCTCAACAAGCTATGTCAAAACCCGAAACTCGTCTTGTCTAATTTAAGGATAAGAAACAAACAACATCACCTTTATCCCAAACTAGTTGGTGTCGGCGGTCGATGAAACGAAGTGAAAAGCTTAAAATATACTTAAAGAAAAGCAAAAATATGGATACCAAAAAATAAATAATAAATAAAAATAAAAAAAATAATAAAAATAAATAATAATAATTAAAAATAGAATTAAAAATAAAATAAAAAAAAAATAATAAAAAATAAAGGAAATAAATAATAAAATAAATAGGAATAGATAGAAATAATAGAAATGACTAAGCAAGGGCAACTCTGGAACATAGGAAATCCCCCCTCTATAATTGAAATAGCTTTCCTCCACTCCGTCTAAGATAGATCGTACGCCAATCTATTTCCCACTCCGCTAAATCTGTTTTACTACCTTCACCCAAGAAAATTTAAATGAATTATTCTAAGAGTATCATGTTCTTGCTTTACAGTTTCATTAAGAATGTTAAAGTTTTCAACCCTCCTCTATCATCAAAATACACAAATGACAACACACTTCATTGCTCAAATGGCTAACTATGCACAACAAACAACAATGACGGGGAACAATCATCTAACTAGCAATTAGCTCAATGGCTAACAACCAATAATAAATTGAACTGCTTTATGGTGAAGATTCAACAATGAATGCTTCGGCAAATTCTTCGTGCAAAAATATGGAGATGATCTCTGGTATTCACAATTAAGAAGCATACAGGTACGAGATCCTCTCATTTGCTAATACACAATTCACTTCTGAAAATCTTGACCTAAACAAAAAACAAACATATGTTTAAGTTTCATACTGATCAAACCATCACCAATCACAGCTCAAACAAGTTGTGGAAACCTATCAAAACAAGGAGAGAGTATTCTGAAAATCTAAATGGTAACTTAAGAACAGAAGAGGTACAACAAACACTCTTGTCTAACCATGAACAGTTGCTCCACATTTTCCAATTGATTCAGGCATGTTAGTACCACAAAAGTTAAGGGCACATGTTCAAAAACAGACTAAACATCAGATATCCATCCAGCGGCAAAGGTTAATAGCAAGCCACTAGATACTAGTACCCAGCAAAACAAGATGAAACTCAATAGCACATACCGCATCTACTTGGACTGCCTTATTGTTGTGAATGGAGGTCCCAGATATACGTATAAGTGCCACAGATTCTTGCGTGTAAGTATCATCCGTCAAACCTTTTTCCGCTACTAACTTCTTGTAACCTGAGCTTAAACCTCCCTAGGGGACATTTCAGATAGCAAATGAGCCTCAGAATCACACCCCGTGTTCCAATCATGCTGCATTTTGAACAATTGCATCATCTTGGACAAGCACAGAAGATACCTTGAGGATGACCATAGGCTGAAAAAGTGGCAATGAATTGTGCTGGCTCTTTCCTTGAAAAATACGACCCTAAAAGAAAAATCGATAAAAAAAAATAAGTGATATGTCTCATCTCCATTGCCCAACTGGAGAAGACCCAAAAACCATACCTGAACAGGTCTCCCCTTTAACGAGTTGAAAATTGTGTTAGCCAACCGAGCAGCCATCTTTTGTTCTTCTGAAAAGAAGAATATATTCAAGCTGTAAGTCTTGTCTTCTATTTTAATCTGGTAATCACAGTGCTTTATTGACCAAACCAGTTAATAAACCAACTAACTGACAGGTTCTTGGTTCAACCAGTTTAATCGATGGGACCCCTGTTCAGTTTATGTTAAGTTGGTTACTGATATTACCTCATATATTGAAAATTTTGGCTCGGTGTTTTATCATTTTGTCGTAATCGAGAATTCCATGTTCAGATCGCAATCTTGCCAGGCTTGTAACTTATTTTTCAGAGAATATTGCGTCTACATAATGGCAGTAGTGATTAAACTCTATTTACAAGCATGTGAAGTCTAGCGTGAATTACTTGGCTGGTGTCTCATTACTTTATTTAGAGCCAAAGCTTTTAGCACTTTTAAGATATATAGTTTGGACAATAATGAAAAATGAAGCATTGTGGTGGAATGGTGTTGAATGCATGCTAGTGCCTGAAAGAGCCAGATTCAAAACACAATGCACAAGTCTCCTCATGCATTTTCTCAGCGCGATGGGAGCAGTCCAATGTTTTATGGTTTCAACCGTGATCAACACCAATCCAATCCAGTTTTAGACCAGTCCAGTTTCAGAGAGCTGACCAAACAGAAGACAGACTGATTCCAGGTCCAAACTGTTGAAAGTGCGGTCTACTTTCCCGCACATTGGCTAACAATAAATAGAGCTTATCTTATAGTCTACTATTAGTTCTGGAAGAGAAACTAAGGATCTTGAACTCTTTCAGCCACAAACTTCCTCATTTTCTCCTTTCCCTTTCCAAAAAAAAAAAAAAAACTTCTCATTTTCTCCTTTCTCTTCCTTTAACATATTTCTATGAGAAACTGAGGGCAAGATCCATAGATACATTTTTGGCCATGAGGGCATGCTCCATAATCAAGAAGGCATATGTAGCAATAGCCAGTGTCTCCTAAGAATTGGTAAAATTATTTCAAAGACGTGAGCCCTTTTCAATAACCAATTCAACTGTCTTTCTATGCTATACAATATCTAGCTATAACCTGAATTCAAACTAGGAATTATGCAACAAAGTCATTCCGCACTCATTCAAAAATATCCTGTGCACTTGAGAGATAATTTACCTCAACGCTATCCTTTCCAATCCAGCAGCTCAGGAAATAATCTTCTTTCCTTTCACCAGAGTGGTAGGTGTAAAGAATGATGTAGCAATCTCCACTATAAAACTTACCAATATCCACTTTGGACAACGGAGTCTTGGCACTGCCATTAATGCGCCACACCTAAAATCCAATTCAATTAGTAATCGGAGAAATAGAGGCGCAGTTATCCTTAAAAGAGGGCATACGAGATGGAAATAAAAGCTAGACCTCCAATTTTCCACCTCCTTCCAGCAAAGGTGGGACTTCTTCACTCACAGAAGGACCTTTTGCCATTCCTTTTACACCCATTCCTTGTTGCTTAAGTAAAGCTGGCAAAAAGTACAAACCAATGATCAATAGTGATAATGCTAAGTGAAAAACTCCACCTATTCAGAGCACAAACGAGAATGTGAAACGTCACCTGCTACTTTTCCTCTCCCTTCCTCAGAAGCAGGAGTCGCAGAACCAGATGGCCATGTGTCAAATTTTGTTTTAAATGTGTGAGTCTCATAACCCGGATAACTCTGGTTATGCGTGTTGATTTTGGTCTGTTCTGGCTACTGATAAAGTCCTGCAGACAGTTAGATTTTAGTTATAGTTTATTCAGTTGTGACATAGGAAGATGAACCTCTACACTACCTCAGCTGCTTGGATGGCCGCTTTTCTTTCATCCACTTGTGTAACTCGGCCAACCCAAACAAAGACCTCAGCACCACAATCCAGTAAGTAACAGGTGTTGTTTTCTAACATGCCTTGGATAATTCACCTTCCACAAGCTTCAGCTCACCATCAACAATGCTACAAAGAGAAGCAACTTGAATAAGCACCTAGAACGTAAAGGCCCATCGTCTTGAACAGTGATGGTTACCCATAATAGCAGTGTCAGTCGCCTATGTTTATCCTATAGCTTAATAAAGAAAGAAATTTACCAATAAAGTTAAGGTTGTATAAGCCCTAGAAGTATTGTAATTCACAAGAAATGGCAAGTGTGAAGGCGATAAGGACAGACATAAGCAATAACCACTAGCGGCTGTTCCAGGAATTATAGGTCATATCTTAGGTTAGGAGTACCTCTACACAAATAAATATTTAAGTTTTAGGGAAAATACGAAAATTAGAGTCAGGTAGACATGCTTGCCAAAGCAATTCCCTGAGGTTGCAATCGCTACATGCATTCCAACAACACAACATAGTTTCTATACTATTTATTGCCATGACAATAGCACTTTACACGATATGGGAAAGTCATGTGCAAGTCAAATCCCATTTTTCAAAATTTGACTGATCTTTCAGAATATTTAGGCAAGTCTCCATGTACATATATTCCACTTTCATAAATATTAATTGCTCGTATTATGAGAAAATGACTAAAAATACTTCAAGGCCTAATTAAAAATAAGCATGTCTCAAGCTGCTGACAAATTTTTGGTAGAATCATATGTACGTTTCCTTCTAAGAAGTCTCCTAGGAGTTAGCATGCAATTCTCTTTGCCCCCTTTTCCAATCTTAAAGTGTCATGTGTGCTAATTTCTCTTCATTCAAAAGAAATCTATTCTCTCCGGGCCAAAGTTGTCATTGATCAGAACATGGCAGAAGCTACCAAATTTCAATATTTACAAGATGCACACTGCAGACCAGAAGCACTGGCACTCTTCCATTAGTTTAAAATAGTAGAAACCCAACCTCCTAGAAAGTATGGTACCTATAGAGCTTGGCAGGAGTTGCTCTGGAATTGCATCATCCTCACTTGAAACTTTCTTGCCAATGGGAGCAAAACCCCCAGGAGGACCCCAGAACTCACCCGAGTCTGATTCAGTATCTAACTTCCCATCATCTGGCATGACAGCCATGCATGCTGAATAAGCAGAGCTAGCAGCATAAATGACTTAAAAGGTAAATGATACAAATTATTTATGCAAACATTAAAGCATGAGGGAAGAGCCTACCAACAATTGCAACATCACACTTTCCTTCATGATACTGCTCTTTCAAAAACTGAATGACCTCCAAAGCCTTGGCCCTTTCCTGGATATTTGAATTTGAGCCATTGAACTGATAGATTTTCTCCTGAGTGTCTAGGATAAATACATCATCATGATTCAATGAAGACCGAGCAAAAGGGACCTGCAAGAGTTCAAAAGAAAAAATTGAGTTACATGACTAGCATCAGACTGACATGCCAAGGAACACAAGTATCAAACAGTAACACTCAACGCAAAAATCTCCAGTACCTGCTTCAACCTAACAACTCTTTTTCCACGACAGACATATAGACGCGTCTCAAACTCCTCTTCCTCTGGTTTTTGAATCCAGATGCTACACCGCCTTCCAACGGTATTATACATGGTTTGAAGTAGGATAAGAATTTGTCAGATTCATGGCCTTGAAGTTCCCTGTGCTGCACAGCACGTCCTCCCAGGGCTGCATCAAGTTCAACAGTCTTAATTGCTGCTGTTCCAGCTTCATCCTATGAAAAAAGGCATATGTTGGGGTGAGACCATGCCATGACTCAAGTCATGGGTAAGGCAACTCCAATATCTCAAAGATAGAACACATCCATCAAAGAATACCTGACTTGTGTCTTTTCCAATCCAAAAGTGTATGTCATACAAATAAGCACCTCCCTTGCCAGGCGTCGTCTATAGAAGTTTAATTGAATATTAATCAGCGTAGATAAACATAAATAAACATAAACTCATAGAGGACAGATAGCTTTATATTTCATACACTTTATATCGATAAAAGCAGGTCTATTTTTTATCTTTATACATTGCTCTTTGAAATTATCACTGTATATGTTCTATTCAGTTTATTTAGCATTTAACTCTCAATGAATAATCATAAACTCCATTGATATTAATTTGACTAAAATTGACCATCATAATTTAGGAGTCAACAATTTTTTTTACGATAGTGTACCCTGGACATATCAGGACTGAATATCCTTTTTATACCTAAAAGATGAAATACCACAATAACTCATCAAAGGCTTTGTGTGAATAATGGAATAGTAAGCATTACTAATTTGAAAGTGTCCCATGGTGATCTAATATCTTTTCAAGAAAATGACATGAGAATCTGCAGTGAAGAAATAAGGAGATCTTTCTATATCAAATATCAGTTGATAAAATCATAGGCAAATTCCTACCAGTAAGAGTGTGGAGAAGAACGAAAACAGAATAGTTCCACCTACTCAAAACTAAGAGGTGGTGCCACCCATGACTAAAATCCAGGTTTTTGAAAAAGTTGCGTACAAATCAATACAGCATTTGATTATATGAGGATCGTAACAGTAGATCCTATCAGTACTGTTCCATTCAAAAAAAGGACAATGCATCAGACATCCAAATTAAGTCCAGTACCAGCTAGAAAATTGTGAATGAGGTTAATTTAGCATTACTCAAAGTCACGGCGGATGATAAACCAAAAGTACAAAGAGCATGATCAGTCGTTTTCATCATAACATAAAATGCAATTGCCCGTACATGTAATGATGATCTGAAAGCATAAGTAACACCAAAAAGGCTATAAACTAGAACCACAAATCTAAAAGGATGATTTGTCACTACCAAATACTTGGGTACTGCAAAATAAAGAAAAATTAATGATAGTCTGCAATATTTTTATTACATATATCAACATAAGTACTTGCCTTGCAGGTTTACTGTTATATAGAGGAATAAGTAACTATTTTCACCTGTAATACAATGTAGGAATCGCCCATGTAGAATTTCCCATGTTCGGACTTAGGCAGTGGAACTGGCTGAAAATTCTCAATACGCCAAATTTCAGTACCACTTCAAGCTGTTAAGCTCAAACATGCTTAAGTTTAAAAGTAGCGGCATGGAGACTAATACTTTATATAAAACAAATGTATAATCTTTCCTCTAGGTATACATCCACAAACTAGGGAATAATAGATAATTAAGAAATTAAGCGATGGTAATGCAGTAAATCAAAAGCAAGTTATTTCTTATATCCAGGATACATCCTCTGACCAGCACCCTGAAATGCAGGATCCAAAACCTTTGCAGTGCTAGACATCACCTGAAATTTATGTTCTTACTTTCTTCTGGATGGTAGATATCCTTCAAGCACCAAATTCTGGCGTCTAATAATTCAGAATCCACTGCAGAAGCAGAAAATGATCTTGTAGAGAATCTGCTAAAAAATGCAATCTAAAAGGAAACAGTAAATATTGCGATATCTGACTGTAATTTGCTTTGAGGTTGGGTCGTGATTCTATCACATGCTTAAACTTCCAAGGCTCCTCTTGGTCATTTATGGATTCTCTTTGTGAATATGTAATTATGTGTGAGTCAACTAGATCACGTTTAACAATTCTGATCTAGATTCCATGCAAATGATGGTCAGGGACCAAAACTGCTCAAAAGACATTCAGGGAATAAAAACCTCAGACTTTAAAGATCAAGGACAAAACTGCAAAAACAGTCAAACTTAATGGATCCTAGGTGTTGTTATACCATTTGAGAGCTTTACAAATTCTAGCCAGTCAAGCCTGTGTAAGAATATGAGTTACCCACTAACCTTATCAAGTAGATAAGCTAACGCATAATCACACCTTTTTTGTCGCACTTTTTCACTTCAAAAGTTTATACACACGTACACATGCATATAAATTGTTCAACATACCAAATGATAGATTTGTAGGAATACATATGTCAATGTCATTGAAATATCCATATGAGAACAAACCTCCTATAAATCAATATCTCAATTTGAACTGCCGACCTACCCCAAAAAAAAGCAAAAAGAGAGGCTGCTGCAAAGTGTTTGATAAATGTTGAACAACTGTAACCCCCTCGCAAGTGAATTGGACATTACGTGTAGAACATAGGATGTGGACTTAATTACATCAAACAAAAATCGGAAGGAAATATGAATAATAGACAACATGGCAACAATAGGAGTGTCAAGGATTGAACCCCCGATTTGAAGCTCCAATATCATATTGAAGAACAGTTAAACATGTTGACAATGTATCTCAAGCAAAGGCTCGATGATACATGATCTATGCTACCGATGCTAGTGCTTCAATAGGATGCAATGAAGAGTATGTTTTATCAGCCTTGGAGTGAATGACTCATGTGGTACTTCTCCACCTGCTGCCTTTCTCGAACCTCTTTGGCAATTTTAGCATGTTTGTTGCTTTCAACTTCAATGACTGCCTTCTAAGATTGATTTTAATGCGCGCATTGGTAGTTCCCATTTCAAATGTTAACTACCGCTTCGATCAAAAGCTATGAAAAAATGAACACTATCATAGAAGAGTAAAGATGCAATAAAAAAAAGAGAAGGGAAATTCATTATAACCAATGTGAGTACACGAGAACATAGAGCATTTCCAAACTCCAAACGAGTACGCCCAAATACAAACCCCCATGGCAAGAACGGGCATAAACATGCAATAGTCCTAACAACAACTAAAGCCAGTAGCCAGTCTAGGAAACAAATTTAAGTCACAACCTGCTTCTCTCCCTCTAGACATGTATTTTGGGGTTACCTTCTGACAGGATTAATGCCTATGTCTAATTGGATTCTCCAAAGCTACTGCCTCTCTTTTTCTATGTTAGGGAGATTTTCTTTTTTTTGGCTTTCACTCCCCAAATTTCTCAAACTAACTCTTTCACCAAAATTCACTTACATGTCAGAGGATGTCCTAAAAAATAATGACATACTTATGTACATCTATCTTTAGAATCTAATTACCTTGCTTTTCATCTTGATGGCATCAGTATTCTCAAAACAGGGACTTTACCATGAACATTTTTATTCTAGTTCCTATTATGGCTTTCTCTTAGGAATGTTATGCAGGTATTGGTCCAAATACCGAGAGACTGAGCACATTAAGAGTTTCAAAATTCCTCATTCAACAGCCAGACCATTTCCTGCTTTGAGAATCATGTTCACCAACTTAAGCTTCAATTTATAAACATTTGACCATCAGAAGAGTATCATCTTGTTACTAATGTTATCACCTAAGAATTATCCGACTACAGAAGCTCTTCTTGAGAGCATGTCGTTCAATATTTCATCTCAGCAGCCATCGTTTCTCCAGACTGGCAATCTTTACATTGTCTAAATTTGTGCTGCCAAACACATATAATCAATTTAAAAATGTAGCATTTCAAACGTTTGGCCCAACCTTTCTTTTTCCATCAAAGTCACAGAGTTTCTTGCCTCACAACTGCACCCAGTTCACCACACACATTCCCTCCCAATATGTATCAGAATCAATCATTCTAATATATAAAACTCAATTAGCAGTTACTTGTCCACTATTGTCAAAAGCATGGCGAGCAAAACAAGCCAAGCTCTTCAGCACATCACCAACAAAACGAACCCAATGAAATAGAGACAATTCCAGATACATTCACTGATACCGGCGAATGACTACAGCTCTGAGCCGAGCGGATAGAAGTTCTTATTCAAGCTGAAACTCCAAGCAGGAAACTAACACTAGTACCGCAATTAACGACCCCGACCAATCAGTCCGATCGGGTGACAAAAAGAAGACGTCGCTACAATCCGGGAACACGAACTAAAAATCGCTTCGTGATCTTAGTTCATGGAATCCATCCAAGGACATGGCAACATTCTCCGGCGACACATGCACATGACACGCACGAGGATTATTAGATCGCCACCTCGATCAACCAAGACACAAAATCCGAAGACACTCAAAAACGAGCGCGAGAGACAGAGAGAGAGAGCAATCAGCAACAACGCAACAATAACGCAAATCGCCAAGCTACGGGATCACGAAGGGATAACAACAACGGATCAACGCGGCGAAGATCTTATTCCATCGACCGTAAACACTCCGAAATCCTCGAGCTGATCAGAACGGAAAGAAGGCGAGGGGGATTGATCGCAGAAGCTGGGCGTACCTGATGGATCTTCCCGGATGATGATCACGACGATGATGAGAGAGAGAGAGAGGACTGGCAAAAAGGAAGGAGGAGAGAGAGAGAGAAGGGGGGAATTGACAGAGAAGATGGAGAGACTAGCTGGAAATAAAAGTGAATTATTGCCGTTGCAGGGCAGAGTGCGTTAAGATTTCTCCTTTTTCCCCTTTTTCCTTCTTTTTTTTTGGTACGAACGAATTATGAATTTCGTGATCAATTTAAAAGCGAAAAAATAAAGAAAAGGAGGGCAAAGAAGGGGAGAAATTTGAGGGGACAGAGAGAGAGCGCGGGCCCCAGCCAGACACCGAGTCGTCGTGTTAAGGCCAGCATCCGGTGACGTGGCACCAGCCAGTTGTCGGGTTTGCCTTGCTTTGCTTAGACGGGCTGCCGTTTTAATGGGATTTCAATTTCCAGCGTGGCCCGCAAGAAAAGCCTTTTACACGTTGTTTTCTGGGATTTTTTATTTAATTTTTATTTTTTATCTATAATACATATGCTGGCAGTGATGATTTTAATAGTTCTGTTCTGAGAATAGGAAAAGGGGGACCAACCCCATCGTCTACCCCATAGGAACCATGAGATTACCCTAAAGACTCCTTCAGCATCCATGGGTCGCGGATAGACCATAGAATCCTGTAGCTGTCCGGAGAGCATGTTTACAATTTGCTAGGCCAATAATCCCTCCTATCATTATCGCCATTTTACTATTAAGCTCCATTCATTTCACAAAGAGTAAATAATTGTAATTTAAGAAATATTCTCTTCAAAATGATTGCTAACGAATGAAAAAATATTCTCATTATATATGAAAATATTTAGACATGAATTGTTTTTGTAATGATCTTTTTATGTTTTTTTTATTATCTGATTGTTTCAAAGATACGAATCAGAAGTTATCATTTTTGAAGAAAATATTTTTTCAAATTATTATTTTTCGAGAAAAGGGAAAAGGTTAGGCATAAAATATACTTTCGAGCATAAACGTTTGTTCCCTCCATGCGTTTTCAAACCTAAACCTTTTGTGAACATTCGCACCTTAGTTTTAGGAAGTGCTCCAAATATATAGGGTTTTTCTGCAATATTTGTAAATTGGATTTTTGCGTCTTCATAATTTGTTTCCGTCATCGTCAGTTCCCTGTTATTTTTAGACCCTTTGCGTATATGAATTTCTCCATATACTCTTTTAGTAACGAAGCGAAAGAAAATCAATTTTTTGTGACTGTGATATAACCTGTGCCAATACTCGAATTTGTTGGATGGATGGTCCAGCGTCAATGGACAGAGAAATATATAGCATATAAAATAATATAGAGCCAAGGCATTTAGCAAGCGGTATATAGTGCTCGCCTGCATATCAGTTTGAGGATATTACCAAAATAACAATTACTAAAAGTGTAATGTAAGGATGATCTATCTACATGTAAGTCAGTGCTAAATGATCTTTAACGATCAGCTGTACATATGTAGTAGCTATGTCGGGCCAATTTTGGGGTTGGAAAATGCTCTGACATAAACAGCAGTCCTTCTTTACGTGAGTACGATCGGCTGATGTTGAATTTTTCCATTTTTCAAGAAATTCTAAAAATTTTCACTATACTTTGTTTCTTTTTCGTATCTTTTTTTTATTGTGGACCGGCGAGGGACGTTGGGGCCTCGGCGAGGCACCTGCTAGTGATGGACTAGAGCCTCATCGCTCACAATGAACGAAGAAAAAAAACGAAACAAAACGAGGAGAGAAGCAGAAGAAATACGAATAAAAAATTTATAATTTAAATTACTATGTCAAAAAATTGACAAAAGATCATCCACAGTCAACACCGATCATCCCACGTTAATGACGGCTGCTTCATATTAGCGATTTCAGGAGAATATGATTGATGCAAACAAGGGGTTTTTTGTGGAGGTAACCATCTGTGAAAAAAAAAACACCCAAATGAATGGAAGATTTCTCAGCCTAAATTTGGTTGTTATGAGGAATACGATGCAAAATGTACAGGATACTTGGTTTTTGTGGATATTGGTCGGAACACCTTCTTGATTTGTACTATAATTGACAAATACATATCATCCAAAATAAGAGTCTATATTATGAATAATAATATTCTTATTTAAGGTCCTATTAAACGGTTCCCTATTCTCTTATAAATGTGTATTTGGGCTTCATATTATGTGATTTGAATTTCTTCGGAATTAATATAATTGTTCTTTCAATTGAAAGTTTATGTGCATTAGTAGTTTTTTTTATTTTGGCATTTTTCTGTTTGTCAGATTATTTTTTGTAATTTTCAATGCAAAATGAAATAGTATCTATGATCTTCTGAGGAAAACACAACATATTAATAATATGTGTCTCATAGTTTGTTTAATAATTTTGATTTTTTATTTTAACTGAATTTGTATATTTTAAGGGTTTTCTTTGGTGTATTTAGTTTATAAGATTTATCACTATTGTTCAGGATTAGAATTAGACCACTATTTCAAAGTATATCCCGCCCATACGGCCATTCTAGCATTCTGTTATTTAATCTTTGTTATTCATATATGTATTGTTTTTGTTTATTTGATGCTGTTTACGCTTTGTGTTCTAATATTATGTCTTTTTTCTCACTCTAATTATGGCTTTTTGACAATAATTGGTCCGGTTTTTGCTTCCTCTTAGTTCGGCGTTCCCGTACATACACCTTTTATCAGAGACTGATTCTTTATATACAGGTTGTTATAATTTAAGAAGAAACATTTTTTAAAAAAATTAACGCTTGTTGTAAAATAATTCTCAAAATTCATTTCTAAATCAAAATATGAAGAGCTATTCTCGAATTATAATGTTAACTTTAGATTAAGGAAAGAATACTTTTTGCTAAATCATGAACCGTTGCATCATATAAAATAATCTATCTTATTTTTAGATTATATATCGAACTCTAG
>JAGVVM010007755.1:0-17635 GCA_019149425.1 Psidium friedrichsthalianum
CAACGAGAGCCCTCCCAGTCTGCTACCCGAATTCTCACCTTTGAGTTCTTCAATACAAGAAATTACCTCGTTAACAATTGGCAAACCTACGAGTTTCCCATCAGATAATTTCTCACATCTGAATAGCCTCCTTGAATCGCACAGTCTGAAAACTAACTCGCCCAAAGACAAAACGTGCATGAGATGAATTAAAGCTATTGTATAGAGGCAGACACTATGAGAAAGCTGCAAATGAAGATTTGCAATTTTTCTTGAAAATTCAAGCACATGTAATTTGTACCCAATTTCATTTTCGTCCCCCCATCTATCTGCTTGAAGAAACAAACCATTCTGTCTTGCCCTTGTCTAATTCTACTGGCCGATGGTTTGTTACTTGTTTTTTGGGAGGGTGACCATTCAAGTTGACATCCCATCTGCTTGATCCTTGATGCATTTCCTTTGCCTCTTTCACTCGAACTCATCATGGAGAAAAATGCATTTCCTCGATGAATCCACGTATTCCTCCCCCTTTCTTTCTTATTAACTCGATAGCATAAATTTTAATTAAGGAGAATTTTTCCTAGAACTTGGTGTTGGTGGAACAAGTACAAGTTCGAACATATGTAACTTCTGTTCTTGTTGAGTACTCGTGCGCAAATGGATGTGCCTGCATAGATCGTGATGAACAAAGCTCATAGCAAGGGGCCAAGATCCCTCTGATAACATGCAGACGTGCAATGACGTACTAGACTCATGTACCGTATTGTGCAGCGAGGAATTTTCTTGCCATCCTTTACGAAATGATTGAGAGTGCAACTGTAAGCTAGTTAAGGCCAGTTAGAGATTCAAAGAGAGTTTTCTCACTAGTTAATAAGGTATTGTGATACTTTCTTGATGTTGTATTTGCCGACCCAGCCGGCACTAACTGCCACGTGTTGCAGGACCAGAATCGAGACCCGGGCGCCTCCTAACGGGGGTTCTCTTCATATACCTAGTGTACCTAATCGAAAGGTTAGGATTCCTGAACCAAAATTCTCATGTATGATGCTTAGAATCAAACATCGACGTAATGGATGCCGTCATTCTACTACGTAGGCGAAATCTAAAAGATTCGGAAAAGAACGAATTCGCTTTAAAGGATACAGAACCACACGTGTAAGAGAGTAGTGCGAAAAACAATTTATTGTCCCCCAAAAGCGGGAAAAGACATCGGATGCGAACCCAAAACTTGGAGGAATCATACGAAGAGAATATGATGATCGAGCACCTTTTTTCACCTCTATCACACTGCAATGCCGAGGGACTTCCAGTGAGAAAGCTAATTAACCAATAACTTTCAGATTATTTTTGTGGGGTTTGAGGATTCCAGTGGATATTTTCCACATTGTTGTTGTAACTCTTCGTGCTAGCAAAACTCCGACATAGACAAAACAGGAACTGCACTGGACCATTTCACACGCGTCAGACTATATAAGTTTGTCCATGGAACTGGTAGTTGGCGCATACTTTCAGGCCTCATTGAAATATCATTCGGAGAAGAAGAAGCCAGCAGCAGCATCATGTGATAGATGACCTCCTGTTCCTGTTCAGGTCCCTGACACGAGTTTTATGCTTAACATTAACGAACGACCTGACCAATTGGACCTACTGCGAGTTTTGTCTCGAGCTCACTTCTTCGTCGTCCTCGTCCTTGACTCGCCACCTCTGCCACTAGCTCGCTCGATCATGAGGACATGCTCGCGGGTTGTATCAGGACAGACGGCAGAAGAAGCGAGAGGCCGAAGAGGCTCAAAGACTTCAAAGTTGTCGAATCAGTTCGGGAGCAATAGCCCCAGAGCTACATACCGGAGGTTTCGGCTGGCGGGTCATACTGTGCAGCAGCACGAGCAGCCTCTACCCGTCCCGAAGGCTCCACTTCGCGACCACATTGGTGGAGCGTATAAGTCAGCGGTTACCTCGTGCAGCGGGAGGGCTTGCAAGGAGGATGTCGGCAGCACTCTGCCGTGTCAGTGGCGAGAAGGAGACTGGTCCTGCCGACGGGAATGATGATCGTCCAGCTCCTCGTTGCGTGCGCTGAGGCCATGGCTTGCCGCGACAGTCGTACGCAATCGTCACTGCTGTCAGAGCTCAGGTCTCAGGCCTGGTGATTCGGTACCAATCGTTCCAGCGGTGCCTCGTGCTTCGTCCAGGCCCTGGCCGATCGTGACTTATCCCTGCTACAGCCGCTCGGGACTTCGGCTTCGTCTCGCCAGCGGCTGCAGCAGCAGCGGCGGGGGCCACAGCCTTGCGACAAGAAGGAGGGCCTTGCGGCTGGCCTAACGAGATTTGGTCCGTACATCCAGTTCGGCCACTTTGTGGCCAACACTTCGATATGGAAGCCTTTGAGGGAGAGAGTTTCGTCCATGTGGTGGACCCTGGGGATGTCCCTGGGCCTGCCACGTGGGCACCAGTGGCGGTGGCTGATCCAGAAGCCTCGCGGGCCGGCCCGGCCAGCCACCGCGCCGCCTCCGCATCACTGCCATCGGCCTAAGCGCCAAGAAGTTTCGCTCCATCGGGGACGAGCTCGAGGCTTACGCGCTCCACTTGGGGATCAATCTGGAGTTCTCTGTGGTGGAGACCAATCTGGAGAATCTGCAGGCTGAAGACATCAAAATCTGTGAAGGCGAAGTGCTTGCTGTGAACAGCATTCTCCCTGCGCATTGTGTTGTCAAAGAGAGCAGAGGAGCACTGAACTCTGTGCTTCAAAATGATTCATGAATTGTCACCCAAAGTTCTGGTCCTGGTGGAGCAAGATTCGAGCCACAATGGGCCTTTCTTTCTGGGGAGGTTCATGGAGGCTCTGCATTACTACTCTGCGATTTTCGACTCCCTGGATGCGAGTTTCCCAGTACGACACCCGGAGGGCCAAGGTGAGCAGTTCTACTTCGCAGAGGGAGATCAAGAACATAGTGAGTTGCGAGGAGGCCAGCAGGTGGAGCGGCATGAGAGGGTGGACCAGTATGCGGCGGAGGATGAGCAGGGCCGGGTTCCAGTCGGCGCCCATCAAGATGATGGCTCAGGCCAAGCAGTGGCTTGGGCAAGAACAAGGTCTGCCAGGGCTACACTGTTGTTGAAGAGAAAGGGTGTCTTGTTCTGGGGTGGAACTCCAAGCCCATTGTTGCTTGCCTTCTTGCTGGAAATGCTAAGAACAGAACCCCAGCTTGAACATGTTGTGCTAATGAGTGGCATTTTCTAGTGAAGTGCAAGGAACAGTATGGCAACCCTCTGTTTTTTTTTTCCTGCAATGACAATAATCGACGCCTGCTAAGCTACATGGGTTTTGTAGCTGTGTCGAATCTTCGGGTGCGAACACCGGACTTGGATATAAATAAGTGGCACTCGCGGATGAGCTTGAGTGCGACATTTTCCGGTTGCTTTAACAGATGAATAAAAAACCTTGTGTGGAGGGACGATTTGCTTGGCATTGTGGAAGTTGTGAACACTCGTTAACCTTTGCAATGAAAGAAACACTGCTACAAATTCATGAGTTCCATCAACAGGAGAGTTACATCGTTGCCTCTACCAGAGGAAAATCGATTGTGCAGATCAGAGCAGTCTCTCCTCGTCCATGACTGGTGTCGCGGTAAGGATGCTATGGCTAACTTGATCTCCTCCAGCCAACTGTCACGTTATTGAGAGACACATTTGGGAATTGTACGACCTTGTCCGCCAGGAAACCGAATCAACAAGAGAAGGCATCGTATAGAGTCCCTGTTTTTCTTGGCAACATCTCTTATGGGACTTCAGTACGAGAGACCGAGTGAGAAACAAGGGGGAAAGAAGGCATATGTGCTTCGGAGATGCCGTCGAGAAAATTGCTCAAGAAAATTCAATGACTTCAGGATTCTACACGCCAATGTGAATCAAAGAATGAAAGATTTATTTAAGATAAAATAAACCCCGCCGACAATTTGCAACACTAGGTCGAATCTGGAATTAAATTTGTTTCTGCCCCTCATATGTGGAGCTTCCGGGAGTTGCGCCCGAAAAATACTTTAAACCAATTCCGGCGAAGTTCGACCTTGCCGTGGCTGCCACCGCTGAACAATAAATTAAAGAAGAAAAAAAAGAGAAAAATTTAAGAAAGTAATTAATGAAAAATGATTAAAAAAGAAAAAAATATTAAAAAGAAAAAAGATGTGAAGATTGAAGGAATGAAAGATGAAGGAAAATATTTTTTCTTCTCAAAAAGAGAAATATTTTCTCTATTTCTTTACCCAAAAAAAAAAAACATTTTCTCTATTTTTGAAGGAGTTTTTTTTCCATGGGGGGAAATATTTTTTGGGACTAGCTTGTTTTCTGCATCCCACACGCCAAAAAATCCAAAAATAGGTTTCAAAAAGTTACTTTTCATGAATAAACGGAGCCTTACTTTGCCACTATTATATTGGCAATTTCAAAATGAAAGCTCCAATTCCGCATCAAGAAGTGAAAGAAATTAATCCACCAATCAAATCGTAAGTGAACCTGGATGGGGAATGTTTTGTTCTAGCTTATTTTCTTAACAAGTCAGTAGATGCAAAAAACAAAAAAAAAAAGAAGAAGCAGGTACATAATTGCAAAGGTCGCAAAAAAATAAGGAAATTTTCAAAAAAAGGGCTTCAAGTATCTTCATTTTCTCAAATAAGGGTCTGAAGTACTCTTATTGCGTCAAAAAATGCATGAATTGTACATTATTTCAAATAAGGGCCGTCATTTTAGTTAGGAGCACTTTGATCATTTGATATTTTTATTTTATTTTTTCCTTTTTCTATTTTTAAGAGATGTTTGAAAAAAATTAAAAAAAAAAACACAAATGGGAGGTCAGTCCTCTGCCTATGGCCTGGGCCGTTAGGGTCTTTGGTGCCTTCGATAAGGCCCGTCAACCCCGCCAACCAAAGTAAGCCCTCAAGGCACCGTAACCATGACCGACAACGCTAATGGCATCATCGCCACCCCATTGGTTATGGGGCGGCAGCCAAAGGTAAGGAGACCTCCCGCCAACCATTTTACTTTTCTAAAAAAAAACTATTTAATTTAACAAAACATTAGATTAAATTTATATTTTGACAAAAAATGCCAAAAATTTTGGCCAGCCGACTGACCAAACAAGCTTAAGCTTTTATTTGAAATAACCATAACTACTTCAGACCCTTTTTTTGAGGTAGTGATGGTATTTTATGTCTTTATTTGAAATAAAATAATTTTATGTTTTTATTTAAGAAAAAGGAAGAACTTGAGGTTAGTTTTTTATAATTTTTACCAAAAATTAGAGGCTGTAACTATTTAACAGGCCTTCAAGCTGGGTAAGCATAGAGAGAGAGATGGAGGGGTTCGTAGGAGTAGCTGGGGGGATTGGGATTGGAGGCGCGAGTAGTTGTGTCTCGTCGTCATCTCCAACAGCTGCGACTGGAAGTAATGGAGTTGTTTGCAAACCTCGAGCCGTCTTATCCTGCGCCCGTCCTCCCTAAGCTGCGCACCTCGAATCACCACCGTCTCCGCCTATCGTCGTTCTCTTCGACCTCGCACCTGTTCTGCTCTGCTCCTCATGCTTCCCTCAGTCGCACCAGACCTCGCATTTTCCTCCCTCATTTAGTCGCTTCCTTGGTCTGCTCTCTCTCTCTCTCTCTCTCTCTCTCTCTCTCTCTCTCTGTAGTATTGATGGCACAACAGTACGAATTCCATGGTTTAGGAGCTTGTGTGTTCTCTTTCTTAGGAGAATTGGGGAAGAGATTCTGCAATTGCGCCCCTAATTTTCATGTTGGAAGTCATTCTAATGAATGGGCTATGACATTTTGGTCGTTCATTTCTCTACTTTGACGAGCTTGTAAGTATGTATGACCCTCTTTGAACGTTTGGTCTGTTTCTTCTTATCTGGGTGTAGGAGCGAGTGGAAGAGACTTATATTATGATAAAGCCGGACGGTGTTCAACGCGGCCTGGTAAGCTTCCCCTTCTTTTGTTTCCCTTTAGTTTCCCCTGATTATGTAGAATTGTCTGTGTTGAGCCTAATCCATTTTGAATGTCAAGGTTAAATTTTCACTTGCCCAAAGCATGAAATAGTGTTTTTTTTTTCTGTGCGGTGTCTACATAACTGAAAAACTTACCGGCATTGTTTATCTTCCGTTCTCTGGACTGCGGATTCGCAATAGGTCGGGGAAATTATTTCGAGGTTTGAGAGGAAGGGATTCAGATTGACTGGCTTGAAGCTCTTCCAGTGCCCCACAGAATTGGCTGAGGTTCTCATCTTGCATGCCCTTTGGTTTTATTCCTCCCTCTTCTACTTGCCTAGACCATCCAAACTTTCTGTTGCCCATATTTGCCTCCTGTTGTCCTCATCGCTAACCATGAAGATTTTGAAATGATTTCTCTTCTCTTGCATTGTTGAACCATCAAGAATACTTTGTTCATTCGTGTATGATTTCAGGAACACTATAAAGATCTTCAGTCCAGCCATTCTTCCCTAATTGATCAAGTATATCACGTCTGGACCCGTCATTTGTATGGTATGATTGCCGAAGAACTCCAAGTTTCTGCTCTTTTGGCTTTGTGCTGACAATTGGAGTCGCTTTTCTTTTTAGATTTTATGAAAATTCACTTGCTTCATAAACTCAGTATGACTGCCTAAGAACTCATTGGGCCTTGACATTTCCAGGCTTGGGAGGGTGTCGGTGTTGTTGCCTCAGCACGAAAGTTAATAGGGTCAACAAATCCTCTTCAAGCTGAGCCTGGAACAATAAGAGGGATCTTGCAGTGCAAACTGGAAGGTTGGTATTTCACTTAGCAGTCTTAGTGAGCTTGTTTTCTTTGATGTCAATTGGTGTAAGATTTAATTGGAATTCTACTGTTGTTTATTACTCCACATTTATGCGTATTAAGTCTACAACGTTTTTATTGGTCTTTCTCGACAGGAATGTGGTACATGGCAGCGATAGCCCTGAGAATGGCAAACGTGAAATTGGTATGTGCTATCAGACACGATTTCTAGTATTCCAAAATTAATAGATCATTATCAGTTGCGTATGCCATCTTCACTAGAAATAATTTAATTTTGAAGCCAGAGGACTTGGATCTTGAGTCATAGAAGCATTGTTTAGGTAATTGGTGTACGGATACACTGATTCCTGTGTAGATGGTCTCCATATGATGATAATTCACGTTCAATGAATAAGGGAAGAACTGTATTGCAAGGTGTTTCAAATACTAAACAAACCCGTGTATATTTTTACTTGGCTACTGGTCAATGGTGGGACGATCACGAGCAATGTCTTGTTTATCGGGGTAGTTTCCCCTTTGTCTAGCCAAGGGTCAAGGGGCATTGGAGAATACAGTAGGGAATCAATTTCCATGGCAACTTAGTTTTTCTCTTGAAAATTGGACAACAATAGAGAGGATGCTGCTCTAATATTGTTGCGTTGCCTTATCATGTGATGGGAGCTACTTCCGTTGATTGTCTTGTTACGAGTGTTGTTGCTGAGAAGTAACTACCTTTCTCCACAGCTCTTTGGTTCAAAGAAGGCGAATTGTGCCAGTGGACACCTGCTCAAGCTCCATGGCTATGGGAGCGATGAAATATATTCATGCAATTCCGGAAGCTTTTTGGTTGACCACCTGTAATATCAGGATTGGCATTCTTTGTCTAAGTTAATGGTGCTTACATACCCGGATTTCCTTTTAATCTGGGAGAGAAACTTGGAAAAACTTTTGTACCGCGGCTAATGTACGTGTCTTTGCTTTTGACTTGGGGTTCCTCTCAAGCTGTTGTAATGTGGAAAACCTGAATAAACCGTATGATGTCGACTTCATTATGAAGAATTGTTTTCATCAAAACTGAGGTATAAACTTGACAAACTGCAGCTATATATGATCAAACTTCTGAGTTATGTAATCGAGAACCATCTAGATATGAGCTTGTAACGTGTTTTAACTTTTGCGAGTGGAAACGAAACAAACAACGAATAACTCGACAGTAATAACAATGATGGAGGAGGTCTCAATGAGAAAACAGTGGTCGGAGGTCCAAAGCCACAGGTGGTAAGAACATGGACCTTGATAAAAACATACCCAAGTTGGATCCATTTTGATGAATGTAATGTCAATAGATCTGTGCGCGGGCTAAGTCCTTCCTGACGAGTTTGAAGAACGTAACTGGATACGATAAGCAATTCACAGGCTAAATTGAACCAAGATCTATTGCACGTACGTGTTTCTGATTTGGGCTATTTGGAATACTCGATGTATATTCATACAGACTTAAAGGACAGAAAAGCATTTGTCACAGAACTCACAAGTTAGAAACTTTTGCGGCAGTGCACCCTGTAATTCTTGAAAACCTAAGATAATTAAAAGAGACATTTAGGCACTTCAGGCACTTGATCCCTGATGAAACGAGACTTTATTTGATATGACTGTACAAGATCACCTTCCCCTAAATATTATGCCAAGTGAATACTAGATCAAGTAAAACAAGCACATAAAATAAAGGAGTGGAATTTGCACCAAAAGAAAGGGGAAACAGCACATATGACATTATCGCTTTCATATCTTCTTTATCAGCATGAAAATCTTTTGGCTGAAAATTCCCTCAAGGTCGTGTTTGTACGTTTTACAAGCTAATACAAACTAGTAGTGCGATGAAGCACACAGGTTGTGTATAAACATTACAAATAAACAAAACCCCGGCTAAGTGATCAACTGCAGAACTGTCACTGCTCATGAGCCAACACATTCTTGTTCCACGTTTCGGAGAGATAGGTAATCCCCAGAACTTGGTGGGATGATAGACGAACAATTAGTCTCCATCATCACCATTTTGCTATTTGACGAAGAATACTGTGAGCTTTTGTATTTGGAAAACAGATGAAGAATCGATATGTCACCTTTGCTTTGCTGTTTCGAGCTGATCATCACGTGAGCATCGCTGTTACTTGACAAGATACAGGCATCATTTATGGTTATTAAATTACTTTCATGCAACAATGTGAGTTGCGAATTCGAGGATTTGGACAACTACAGTCGCACTCCATGGTCATCGCATCCCCACAGCTGGAGCTTCCTGCAGAGTAATCATGTGGCTGCATGAACTCGCTTGTTGGTGAACCTTGAATTTGCTGAGAACCCTGTTTAAGCTTTAGAAGTGTCGCTTCTGCACCCAAAGAACAAAACGAAATTTCTTTTAGTAAACCTTCAGATTCAAGCTCTTTAAAAATTCCTTCCACTGCATTAGCCTACAAGAGTACCAATTGTTTCTAGTGCCTCTCAGATTCGGTGTCAACAATCCAACAAGCTTGCTTTTGCTTCAAAAAGTTACTATACAAATATAGAGTCTAATACGAAAAATAGGGATGGATCATCAGCTTTCAAGTGTTCAAAAAGACTACTAGAAGATGCCAATCTTATGAAAGACAGAAGAAATGGTTCCTTTCTACTGCGATTACCTCCATGCAGCCTCTTCATTTAAAAACTCAGTGCTAGAGTGTAACGGCTTGGCAAGACAGGCATCAATCAAGTTCCGAAGATTTTATATTTAAGTAGTCAGAGTGGAGCTACTCTCGCAAGTTGGCGACAAGGTGAGAATCTAAAGCATTACGTGAACAATATCCCGGAATTAGGTGGAAACAGAAAAACTCTTCACTGATCCCCACCATTGTGGAAGAGCTTCTTGGAGAAAGTCACCGTCCAAATGTTGCATCGTCCATATCGATATACAACAACCCATCAATCCGATGGATAGATTTGGAGACTTTCTAGAACGCGAAAACGACGACAGAAAGCTAAATACAGAGATCCCAATTCTATTTCATACAGGTACCAAGAAGCAATTTCCAGATTCACTGGTTGGCGCGGGCGCAAACCCAATCATCTTCCCACCCAGCTAATTCAATTTCCCCTAGTACACGATACAATCCAATTTGAAATGATCAGAAGAAAGGAGAAGAGCAAAAAAATCTAGAGTAGATCTAGAGTGGAGTACCGTAGATGGAGAGAGAATCGTGCTTGAGAAGCTTGGTCGTTGACCTCTCCAAACTATCTGGTGACGAAGACGGCGCTCTTACTCTTCCCAACATCTTTCTCTCTCTCTCTAGAAGCGCAGAAGAGAAGGAGAAGAGGCACTAAGCGGAGAAAAGAGAGAATTTTGGCGATTCGGGTCGCGGGAAATGATTTCGAGAGGAGCGCCAAGACGAAACAGAAATCGTGGCGCAGCAGAAGAAGAGTAGACCGGAAGCTTCACCAATATTAGGCCGGGCCGACCCGGTTTTAAGCCCATCGACCTATGTATTGCTCCCAATTGGGCTTTTCAATGGGCCCGAAAATTCACTTCGACCTATAAGCCCAGGTCCACAAATTAATTACTTCTCTGCTTGTTTACTTTTCGTATTGAAAAGTAAATAAATAATTACCTTAGGTGACTCTTCCACTGTGGCCATTACGATTAGAGATTGCTGACTTTCGTTAATTTAATAACTACAAACTCAAGAGTCTGATCATTATCGTTAACCTATTATTTTGCCATGCCTTGGTAACCTTTATGTATATAAGATGGCATTACCTATATGAGCTTGACTTACCAACTTGGCACAAAATTCCCGTATGGAAAAGTAGGACTTGATGGAATTGGAGTAGGTCATATTTACACGCGGTAAATAAATTTACTGAACATAAAAAGACAACTTTCAATTTTTATGGTGGATTGTGCTGATGTAAGATAGTTTTATAAGGTTGTGAAAGGATAAAATCACACACGAAGGAAACTTTTAATTTTGACATCACTGATTTAGAAGGCTCCGTTTGTTTCACAAAAAATATTTTACATAAAAGGATGGCTTACATTGCTTTTGAAGTAATTAGTCAATGAAAAATATTTTTATTATGCACAACAATTTATTTTTAAATACTTTCGTGGACAATAAAAATATTTTTTTAATTTATTTATTTATGCAAGCGATACAATAAATCATTTCAGGAAAATATTTTTTCAAATTATTCATTTTGCGCAAAACAAATAGAGCCTTGGGTTCTCATTGTCGCCAAGCATCATGCTATAAATGAACTAACACGAGCTTTTGATTTCTCACAGGAATCAAATCGAACATTATCCAAAAGAAGAGTCTTTATGAAACTGGAAAAAAGGGGCAAAGTTATGTCGAAAAAAAAAATTTACAGGATAAAACAATAATGTTTAAACAAATAAATAAAATAAAGAAACAACACCAGCAAAAATGGTCTCTTTCTACACAGGAAATTAGATAACATGGACCAATGGACAGAATCACTGACCATCAAACCTGTTAATTAATTAGTTGCTGAATGAACTCCTGTAGTTGGTCATCCTCTCCAAAACAATCTCTTCATCGAACTGCGTCTACGGCTTCGCAGCTTACATCAGTTCCTAAAACAAGAAACTTGGACATGTCAGCTGGGAAACGCCGATATGGGATACATAAATGTGACTCCTGCGGAATTGTCCTACTTAACACAGAAGTAGAGACAACGCAGAAAAAACCAGACAGGTGCATGCTAAGCATTTTCAAACAAGACATGGAAACTGGAAAGAATTCGGGGATGCTGAATCTTCAACCAAAGTATTTCCTTTTCATCAGACATGGAGTGTTGCATCCCGGGCTAAACAAAATCATAAAAGTTTACCTTTTAATCTGCCAGCAGCAATCAAAGCTTCTTCTGCGAAGGGTCGCCACTGTTCTGCACATGAGTAGCTGATTCCGAGACCAACACTCAGACCTCTTAATAGATGCACTGTCCGAAGGACAGAGAATAGTTCCTCTGGAAAGCCTACAGTTTCACACAGTTTGTCAGGATACTCAACATCGATAAGCACAAGACGATCCAGCAGATCCACAAGCTGAAGTCGTAACGAGCTTCTTGTTGCATCTCCCAAGTGATCTATACATGGTATATCAATACCAAATGCTTTACCATCAAAGAGAAAAGTAAGAATAGTGAAAATACACCAGTAATACATTTTAGTGGCTAATCTTCTTATGAGTGGACAGACACAAGAAATTCATTTCTGCATTCTCAATAGTGCGATTCCTCGGTTGGAAAGAATTCAAAAGTTAGCAAGTCTAAGTAATCCTCCCCTGCGTGCCAGAAATATAAATGCTTCCAGAGAGGCCATTTGAATCAAGAATTTGCTTTATTTTCCAGAAAACTAGAGAATGCACGATCAATGAATTTCTAACCCATGCAGATAAGTAGTGCTTAGAATAAGATAAGAAGCAGTAAACTGAGGGCCAACTGCTATCGTGAGCAGAGAAGAGATTTTGTGCACTACAACCATGTCCACTATTACTTAAGCAAGGAACAACTGAAGCAGCTGCAAGGTCATAAATACATGTGATCCACTACCTGAACAGCGATTTTCTTTATAGAAGATTCCTCAGAGAACGGTTGCAGCATCACAACACCAGGAGGCAACCTCGTATCAACATCGTCTCTGCCAATCTGAACAATTCCTGCTGTTCATTTTGGCATTTGCTTAACGTATCTATGCCCAGCTCCCTAAGAATCAGATGCATAGTTAGATGTGATAATGTAAACCGACTGTACGACTCATATGTTGAATCATCAGAAATTTTTAAACTATTGCATTACTAAGGATGGCATTTCCCCTGCAAATTCCAGGCTTTGTTTCACCCAACTGTACTTTGAAATGTTAAAACAAAAGGGATGACAAAACTGAGCATTTAACACTAAGATATCACACCTGTAGCTCTCAGATGCCCTCACAGGGTCTCGATTAGCAATAGCAAGAACCAGATTGGCGTATCCCAGTCTCAGCTTATCTGGGAGATCCTTCACTTGCCCATAGTCCAGCAAGGCCACCTGTAATTAGGGAACATCACAAATTGAACCTGAAAATACTAGTTCGCAAATAGACAATTGAATTTATGAGCTAACAAAAGAGGTCTTTCATGTCTACCATTCTTTATCTTGGAAAACCTATTCTAAAAAGGAAGACAAAACGGTCTTCCACCGAGAAGATTAGCCCATGATCTATCTATTTGAGCATTTAAATATATTGAATTTAAATTAAAGATGAGAAAATGCAACAGATCGAACTATTATATTCAGTATTTATTCTCTTCAAACCTATCTTATCTTAAACAGCAAAGCTACCTGATCTTTCATATTGGATTAACTCCTAAAACTTCTGGGAAGAATGTTTTCCTTACATGTACATGATGACTTCACAATGCACTAGGTATTAAGCCAATGGTGCTTAGTATAGAAAAATACCCGTCAATAAGCTCGACCAGCAGTCTAGGTAATCACTTATTACATCGGAGAAAATTACACAGGAAAACAAGAATTCATAAAGATCATAGGCGAAAGCAGGATTTGTCAGTGTGCACTTGCCTGTGAACCTTTGCAAATGAGAATATTTCCAGGATGAGGGTCTGCATGGAAGAAGCCACTCTTCAGAATCATTTGACCATATGCTTTTGTCAAACTGCAGAGGATGTTCCTGCATATAAATCGTTCAACAATTGAGAGATAGAAGGTGTTTATTTTTCAAAAGAGGGCAAACAGAACTTCGCATTTGAGAATAGATGATTTTGACATGCTCTCATCAACGAAACTTGCTTTTGCACTGGGTGAAAATCATTACATGAATTATCCCATGCTCTTCAATTATTATCTAAACCTTATTCATCAAGTCTAACTTCATAGTATCTCCTTTCGCAGCCTCCATTTATTTTCTCATTCCCGCTCTTTCCACTTTTTCCTCCGGTGCCTTCTCTAAGACACTGTAAATCCTTTTCACCAGAATCACTTGGGAAAACTCTCAATAAACGTTGGAACTGTGATATTTCATAACTAAAGCCATAGCATTCAATCTTAGATATCACAGTAGCTATGAATGACAAGAGCAACTCCTAAGCCAGATGAACTACTCAAACATGTCTAGCTTCTAGTCCATGAAATCTTTGCCAAGCATGAAAAAGGAATAAAAATGAATGATTGATTACGAGGAACAAACAAAGACAGAACAACAGCATACTCTCCATGAAAGTTTGAGAGCCTTACTCCTTTGCTGCTGCCTGCAAAGTTTTGCTCATGGGGATTATTCCTCTTTTGCAAGTTCATCACCAAGATTCATGTGGGAATTCCATCAAGTAGATCCATCACTAAAACCCTACTACACATAGCAACAATACAATAATCTGTGGAGTAAAGTCTATGCATCTATAAGGAGAGTCCGAGAGTTCCAACACATATGCATCTAAAAGGAGGATAAAGTATGGAAAATAGATGAGCATGACTTAAGAACCAAAATTTCTAGCAAAACAGCGACATTCAATAACAATTAAACAAGAAGACAGAACCGATCCCCATTTGATAGGATTCAGCTCGGGGTCCTGTGAAACCTTTTGAGCTACCCTTATTCTTGAACCTATCCAACAAAGAACAACAACAACCCTGCCGCCTCCTACCCATCCCCTCCTCCCCTCCCCTTTTCCCGCCCCCCCTCTCTCTCCCTTTTTTTTCCTTCCCTTTCTTTGGATTGAAGGGTTTAGCCACTTCTATACGGACAGGGTGGGCACTTAGACACAGAGCTTCAAGCGCAGCCACGGACCAAAAAAAATAATAAAATTCCCTGCCCTCTCCCCCCAAAATTGATAAAAAAGTTAAAGAGAGAAAGAAAAAATCCCATGCTACTTTCAAAAAAAAAAAAAAAAATCCTCTCATTGCTATTTCAATTCTGCCAGTATGTCTAGGCCAATAAATACCTTTGTGTGACGAGCTTCCTCAAGACCTGTGGGCCCAAACAGGAGATCCTTTTATTATTCTCCAACAGAAAACGTCTTCTAATTCATTGTCCATGGCATCAGGCCCTTCCCGACACATGAAACAAACTCGTAACCAACTTCGGCAGCAAAATAAAAAGCCATAAGCTATGATTAGCACAGCTTCTCTGTATATTTCAATGAGTTTCCATAGCACTAACACCAAAAGGGGAAAAAAGAACTTGTCTATTCCCATCTGCAGCATCATAATTTAAAAATCAAAAAATATATATAGAACATTATATCCAACTGCAGTAAAATGCCAGATATCTGTAAGGAGATTAGAATAATAGTAATCCACTCCTAGGTCTAAATTACAGAATATCAGGCATTGACACAAGCTAAAAGCCATACTATCATAATCATGTAGGAAGCTCTAGAAGCATCCATTCCGATTATTACCAAAAACTAAGTTTCAAAGATATCAATTGACTTCCAAATAATTTTGCAAAAGATAGAGTGTATGTGGGTGAGAAACTGAGCTTTCAAAGCCTTTCCTTGCCTACTAACAGCTATTGAGACATGAGCACCGAAAAGACAATTGACAACTGATACCTAGCTTCTCCATGCCTTCTATAAGCGAGGTAAAGATCAAAAAGTTAATGTTCTATGGCGGTCTGCAGGTACAAAGCAAAGTGCATTGCAAGTGCGATATATCTGTCCATCATCCGCTCCTGAAATACCAGGATGTGTGCAACTATAGCACAGAACAAACTTCACACACAATCTGCCGGGATTCATACATATCAACATGATGAAGGATTTCATATTTCTCATTACCTTGACACACTACATCACTCTGATCGCACCTTTACAGTGTGCCGATGCTTTACCTAACTTTATGCAACACGAAACAGATCAGTCTGCTGCCGCCAATGGAACATCACTTTTAGTAAGGAGCAACTTCTGACATTACATAAACGTATCCCAGTTTCAATCAGTTAGTATACCGAACTCTCAACATGAAATGAATCAAAACTACAAAGACTACCTCCATTGTGAGAAGAGAGGTCTACTGCGATAGCAGGGATAGAGGAGTTTCTAAAGATCCTGAGAAAAATGGATAAATCAAAGAAGAACCTAGAAAAACAACATATTTGAGCAAACCAAAGAAAGATCAACCATTTTCTTTTGATTATGGACAGCCCGTCAGAGTTAGCACTGTCATTGTAAGAACTCTTAGAAGCATGAACAGAGTTTCTTCTCTTCTAAATCCCACAAGGTCTTTTGTAAAGGATAAAGTTTCTTTATGGAAGGAACAATTAAGTAATCATAGTCGACAATCACATTTACTTATGCTTTGAATGAACTAGAGTTTGAACTAGTGTCTAGTTAAATATCAAGAGATTGCCCAGGTGGTATTTGTCAAAATAACTGGGAAAATTCCCCATATTACACACAAGTGGAGGTGAAGCTTCCAAATTGTACATAACTTCGTTGCGTTTTGGCAAAATATAGGAAATCGCCAATGGAAAATGGATTATAAAGAACCAAAAAGCTCTCTACTTCTACAAAAATGTTCAAAGTGGGAGTAGCTATAAGCAGCCCGCGCTACCACACTGGGCCAATTGAAAGACAGAAGAACCAAGAGGATATATGTCAAAATTTGTTCAAAACCATCTCTCCCAGTTTTCTTCCCAAATCTCTCCTCAAGCACCATATCGAACGAACAAAATGGGTTGTCAGGAGATATGGTCGTGCCCACAGTTGTAAAAAGTATTCTGACCCACGACAGATAGGGGCAAGCTAGTCGCCTTCCCAATGATTTGGCGCTACCCTATGTGAACCACTATGCTCTCAAATCAATAAATTTGTTATCATTGAAACAGAAACCATAGACTAGGCTGGGCCTACCATCAATATCCAGAAGAGAGACAGCATCATGACAGAGAAAGGCAATTGGAATCGTGGAAATGAGATGGATGCCCATCACAGACCTGTATGAGATTGTATATGTGTGTATGCACTCACTTTCGAATATGCTAAAAAGGACAAAGAAAGTATACATCACTTCCACTCATTGAATCTATAGCATGTTGCAAGTATTCAATTCTCTCCTACAGTAATGCGATTGATAAACGCGCAACCATATAAGAACACTGAAAAGTGCCCCTTAATCCAATAGACAACACACGACAACAAACACACAGAAGCACCACAAAAAAAAATGACACCAATTATAAGTCTTGGAGAACCAAAATCCTCAACTGAAGTCTTAAACTGAATGCAAAGTCCTCAAACAAAAAAGAAAGAAACCAACTCCATTTAAAGGAACAGTGAACCCGCCAAGGGATGCGGATTGGCGCAATGAACGCACAAGAAATAAAATCAATTAAGCGTGGCATTGCACAAAGAAAAAGTGACGATATGCTCAGTAAAGCAAAGTGAAAACCGGCTTAAGATCACAATCATGTAAATGCTCAGATACCTTGAGTGCAAAGAACCCGCCAAGGTTCGGTGCACATAGGCATATTATCTTGTCAGCCGCTAAGCTCATGTTGTCCTCTCCACCATTGCCTCCTGTTTGTGCGTCTCCTTTCCTCAAAACTCACTCGCACTTGGAACACCTTAAAATAAAGGGAAAAACAAGAGGGGGGAAAAAACACAAACAAAACCATGTTCCCAGTTAGCATGATGTCGAGAACATAGATAAAATTCAGAGGTTGGAGATCAAGGGGCGCGAATTTCCCACCTTGTTAACCAGTGGGTTTAGATATCAACTGCTAGCACCAGAACTGAAACGAACGCTGCCAATTGGTCTAACTGGGTGAGAGAATGTCTGAATTTTTCCTGAGTATCAAAAGGAGGCATTTTTCCAAGGCATTCCAT
>JAGVVM010007756.1:0-17753 GCA_019149425.1 Psidium friedrichsthalianum
GATGAACTAAGTGAGGAAAAGTTTCGTACATTCTGGCTGATGGAAAAAGTAGTTCTGAAATTAACTTGTTTAAGACTTGTCATTTTGCTCTGTCCAGAGCTGCAACCTGAAACTTGTTGATTTTCATAATCGTGGTCCTCATTCTTGGTAGGTTTCTGGTTGAATCAAACCTTTAATTTTTAAGTAAAACATGTGGAGTAATTGAGGATTGAGGACGTGCTTGATGAGATCCATCTCTTGAATGGAAATCTATGGGGAACGAATCTTTTATTCAAAAAAAAAAAAAAAGAAGAAAAGAGAAATCAGGGATCATGGTTCTAATACCATTGGATCCGTGAGTTGGAACTATAATTCTCTAGCATGTAATAGATGGTGATCGATGTGTATGTACTGATGGTGTCTGTTAGTCGCTAACTGACCCGAGAAAAACCTGAGGAGTGGCTTCATCACCTTAATGCATTGGTCCAACGTGGATAGGGAGTTCATTGGTTGATTTCTCGGCGGTACATGGGTGTTATAAGGACGGGACCCTTTAAGAATCATTAGCATTGTGCTGAGTGTGCTTGTTTTGGATGGTTTAACCCTTTAGTAGCGTAAATAAAAGAAGTGTGCACGTCTGGTTCTGTTGGAGGTTGGTTACAAATCGCATGTTTTGCTTGAAAATTGGTTTGTCTGATATCGGTTCTGTATCATGGCATGAGATGTTTTTTCCTCAAAAATAAATGAAAAATGGCTTTGTTTTTAAGTAGAGGATGAGTTATGTGACTTGTTTTAGTGCGATTTAAGGCAAGGGAAGTGAATTGGACTAGGTGTGGGACAGTAACATCACTTCTGAAATATTAAAAAAGGTATTATCATGACTAGTTACCTCAAGACATTTGAGGAATGTTTTTGTATTTTGATTATTCTGTTTGATGATTTTCTCGGCGACTAGCAAAAGGTAGGTTGTGGGGGTGTGATAATTCGTACACAATAGAACGTAAAAGGGCATTTTTAGGCGACAAATGTGCAGGCTAGCTGAAGTAGTCTCCATCAACTTTAGTTTTTTAGGGTGTTTCTGCTATCTCCAAGTTATTCATGGCTAAGTAATTAATTTTTTGGCAGTAGGCGGGGCGTCGAGTTCAAGAAGCGAAACCGTCCGTTTTTGGATTTGGAAAGAGCGAAAAAAAAAAAGAAGCAGAAGCACCGTAGCGAACGGACGCGTCCGTCTCAACATGAGACCCGCGTCCGTGGTAGGTGGAGAGAGGAGCGGAAAAAAAACGCTTCTTCAAAAGGGAAGCGCATTCCGTCCTCTCTCCAGAAGCAGGTGAAGACGCTTCCATTGCCAATCCAAAAAGGAGAGACGCTTCGCGCCGCAAGTGAAAGGACGCGTCCTGTTGACATTCAAGGACGCATCTTGCTCGCTGTAGGTTAGCGTTCGTCAGCCCCGTGGAGGAATTTTTTTTGGGTCAACTTGATATATATTTTAGACTAGGGTTGAGTAAAAATAGGAAGTCTATTTTCTTTTGGATATCTTTTTCGTGGGGGAATATCGGAAAGAATATATAAAACACCAACCCTAGCGAGCACAGAGGATAGAGGCAACGACAGTGGATACACGGAGAAATTGGGATACAACGGCAGAGGTAAGAACGGAAGTTACAGCGAGGATTTCGGCGGAGTCTACTTCTTCCATTTTCCTCGTTTGTTTTATGTCCGTTTGTTTTTGTTGGATATTGACCTCGAGATGATAACTGAGAATTTCCTTTTCTATTGGTGCTTAGACGGAACACTCGTGTACCGATGTTATTTTGTTAGCGGTCCTATCCTTTTAATGCAATTTGGTTTATCATTTTCTGTTTGTCTGTTGTTCTTCATGGCTTGGATTAATCGCCTGATCAAACCGAATTAGTATAGATTCAATAAACCTAGGGAGACTCGGGAGAGTATTTTTGAGGTTTAGATCCAATAAACAAGAACAACGCTAGTTAACCTAGAGCATTTGGAAAACCAGGTTATTAGTGAGCAGAATAGGGATATATCTGGTCACCTAGGTAATCATTGATCGGATCGATTCATAATGGGTTCACTACTAAGTTCGCGAGCCTAGAGATAGAGTGGAGCGATTTGATACAAGTCGGATAGCGTGGTGTCTCATAATCCTCGGAGAGTATTAGGAGTTTTAGGATCCTAGTTAACAAAGCTGATTTATTCGATGGAACATTAGGGAAGGCGATTCGGATTACGGTCCACGAGGGTAAGTCGAGCGCCTAGATCTCTACATTGGATTGTTAACTTGTGATTGCTTTCATTTTCCATTTTTGCTAGGGTTTATTCTCTTACTCAATTTCACTTGACCTCAGGACGCTTGCTGATAGTACGTTAAAGAGTTTTGGGTATTACGATTCCCTTGTGTGAGTTCCGACCCTTACTACCCTAGCTACGTTTATGGTACGAGTCGGAAAAGGATTTATATTTGTTGCGTTACGACGCGTACAAGATTTTTTAGTGTTTTCTATGATGCCTGTGGCTACATCGACAATCTGTGCAGGCGTGAACCGGCATCCTCATTTATGCCATACTGGGCACAATCTGCATATTATGTGTGGACAAGCTTCTATCCTGTGGATTCTACAATCCTCAGAGCCGAAGGGATACTGGTCCCCTCATTGGTCACCATCACGCTGCGTCAGCCGGCCGTCCCCATTGGAGACCATGAGGAACACTTCCAACAGGTACTATAAATGAGACAAAAAATTATATTGAACTTTTGTGTGGTGGAAACAGTCGGGATATGCAGTAGTTCAAAGGAGGCAGCAGGGCACGCGCACTGTGCCCTCCGTGCGGGACTCATCCCACCCGGCAGTAGATCGTCGCTCAAGATCCTCAGCCCTAGAGCCGGACCATGCAACCGTTACCCCAGCATCGCCCACCGCTGAGAACCCTGTCCTCCAGCTCCTCCGTCAATGCGGCGAGAAAACAGGTGCGACAGCAAGAGTTCCCCCCTCCAGCCGACGAGCAAATTTGACTGCTAATCTGCAACGCAAATGGGACGAGGACACATGATGGCGTTTCCAATGGGCGGCGGCGCTGGGTACGACTGTCTCGAATTCAGAGCATGATCCCAGTGGGATCGAGTTCTTCACAGGCTGCTCATGGGATGCGTACGGTGGAACGAAGAAGACGCGAAGGTATGACCATTCCACAACTCTTTCGGAACAGAGTAAGACCCCAGGGAGTTCCCGTTCTTAACCCTCTTTCTTCTTTACATTCGGTGGGCTAGGTTCTTGGAGGGGGAATATATGTGGTGTATGACTCGTTAACGAAGAGAGCTAAAAAGGCCCGTTGACACGCGAGCAAAATTGGCACTAGCTGAAGTATTTCATCAATTTGAGGTTACTTAAGGTGTTTTTCTACTACCTCCAGTTATTTAATGACTAAAGGAATTATTTTACAGGTGAATGGGGGACGCTCCGAGTTAGGAGAGACGCGACCGGCCCTTTGATGAGGACTAGAAGCATGACGGACGCGTCCGTCAACATGAGAGACGATCTTCGTCTATACATAGCCAATTCAAGCATGACGGAACGCGTCCGTCCAACATGAGAGACCGTCCGTCTCTACAACAGTAGCCTACGGACGCGTCCGTCCTAACCAGAGAGACGCGTCCGTCGCTCTCCAGAAGCAAGGAGGACGCGTTCCGCCTTCATGGAAGACGCGTCCGTCCAATCCAAAGATTGCGTCGGTCCATCCTTAGAAGACTGTTGTTCGCAGAAGTCCCCATCCTAGGTTTGGGGGGTGTGATGACTCTAAACGAAAGTAGAGCTAAAGGCCCGTTTTACAAACGCAGCAAAATGTGCAACTAGCTGACGTGAAGGACGCGTCGAGTTAAGGAGAGACGCGACCGCCCTTCATGAGGAAAACTCAGAAGCAGGCGTGACGCGTCCGTCAACATGAAGAGAACGCGTCCGTCTATACATAGCCAATTCATAAGCTGACGGACGCGTCCGTCCAACTGAGAGACGCGTCCGTCCCCTCTAAACACAGTAGCCTGACGTGACGCGTCCGTCTAACCAGAAGCGCGTCCGTCGCTTCTCCAGAACAAGGCGGACGCGTCCGCCTGCATGGAAGACGCGTCCGTCCAATCCAAAGATGCGTCGGTCGCATCTTAGAGACGTGTTGTTCGCAGAAGTCACCAAGAAGCACGCGAGGAAATCTTTCCAGCGATTCATCGGAGATTGGAGGGCGTTTTACGTCAGGGGGGGGGGGTAAATGAAGAAATTTTTAGACTAGGGTTTGAGGGAAAAATAGGACTCATATTTTCTTTGGATATCTTTTCGTGGGGAAATATCGGGATAGTATATATATATTCTCTTTTATCAAACAAAAACCGGAAGGACGACTTTGGGAGAAAAAAAAACGGCAATTCTTAAAAGAGGAGGGAGAGAGACGGGAAGAACGCCGCCAGGGGGAAGAGGAACGAGATTGAGGATTCATCTTCACGTCGGAAGACCAGGAGACCGAGTTCTTTCTTCTGTTCTTCTTCACTCTTGATGTCATTCTTCATGTTTCCTTTTGAATTCGTGATTTGTAATCTCTCAATTATGAACTAATTTGGTTTTCTAGGGCTACAATGGAACTTAGTATTTTGTTTAGAATGTGGAATTCCCTTCTTCGTGAATTAATTTCAACGAGTTGTTATTCAGATCTTGCTCTTAATGCGATTTGATTGACTGATCACAAATTTAATTTGAGCTGGTAATCTGATTGGGCTTGGAAAAGTTAATTAGATTAAGCCGTGGACTGAATAGCCTAAGTTAGCGTCGCGTTGGAAAACGGAACTAATTAGTGAGAAGGATAGGAATATACCTGATCACCTTAGGTAGCCAATTAGGGTTGTCACATAATGGGTTTCTCACTAGTTAATTGCCTAGGAATAGAGTGATTAGCTCGATACCAGAGAATACGTTCTTAGAGCACTCGGAAGAGGCGTAAGAAGATTATAGAACCCGAGGTTAACAATTCAGAAATCAATAATCGAAGAGGGAAGGATCAAACTATTCAGGTGCTAGGGGAAGTTGTATGTCCTAGATCTTTATTCATTGATAGTCAACGTTGTTATTTCTTGTTTAGTTCTTTTAATTTAAGCACTTCAAATTATTTGCTACTAGACCTCAAGACGATTACCGAAATTAACGTTAAGAGAATTTCGTAACACAATTCCCTGTGGATTCGACCCTTGCTTGCCCTTGCTAGATTTTAGTCAGGACTGATAAGGATTTATTTTTGATTGCGTTAACGACGCGCAACAATTTTGGGCGCCGTTGCCGGGAACGAACCCGGGTCAACCCGCGTGGACAGGCGGGAATATGAATGTAAAGAATGTAATCTTGGAATCGCTTTCAAGGCTCACTCAGCAGGATTCTTTCAACATATTAGCTTTCAACAATGAGGTTCACTTATTCTCCTCGTTGATGGAGCCAGCAACACCAGAGGCGATCTCAAGTGCAACCCAATGGATTAGTGCCAACTTTACAGCTAGTGGTGGCACAGACATCTTGTTTCCTCTAGAACAGGTTTGAACATGTACATCCATTGCTACTGGAAGGTGCTTAAATGCCAAATTCATGATGAATTTTATTATAATGCCCTTCTAGTTTTATAGTTGCCTTGTCACTTTTGACGTACTAGTTTAGAGTACTTCCCTACCATACTGACTTATCTACTCAATTTGCAGGCAATGAAGTTGTTGGCGGAAACCACTGGTTCAATACCATTCATTTTCCTAGTCACGGATGGGGCTGTTGAAAATGAGCGGGAGATTTGCAATAAAGTGAAAGATCATTACTCAAGTGGGCTACCAATTTGTCCTCGCATATGCACCTTTGGTATAGGTAAGATTTCTTTATAAAATAGAAATGAGTATCAAAGTTGATCACTTTTTATTGTGTGACATGTATAGCATTGGTTGCAGCCTCTCAAGTTTCTAGATTAGAGTTGTGTGAAGCATTGCAACAATAGGAATATTAAATGCTAATGCAATTATGCAAGCAAGAAACCTGATGAATGCATGGTTTGGAGTGCATTCATTTGTGGAAACATCACAAGCCTACCACTACTTTTTGCCTTTCTAATGGTAATTCATTCATCACTTGGCAGTCCAACTATGTAATCAGAGAGCAACATATAATGATAACTGTCATTAAGACACTCAGTTATGAAAGGACAATAACTTCAGCATGCTTCCTGTTATGAGCGCAACCTATAACTGTCATTCATCACTTGGCTGTCCAACTATGTAATCAGAGCGCAACATATAATGATAACTGTCATTAAGACACTCATTGAGCCAGATATACACAAAAAACTTGGAAATTGTCAATTTCAAGCTATATAATAATACTTTAAATAATCTATGACTACATCAAGAGAAGAGCTTTTATAAACGTGTGACTTCATTGGAAATTGTCTGCCAAACAATTCCTGATAAAGCTATTGCCATGTTACGTACATACAGCTTGGATTTTGATCTATATTATGAAATCTAGAAAACCATCATGATTGTGAGGTTAGGCTGTGTTAAGTTGCAATTTGTTGTCAGAGACATATTGTGGTGGAACCATATAAGGGGTGTACCAATTTATGCTAATTTCTGCGAACTAATTTTTTTTTCCAGGCGCATACTGCAACAATTACTTTCTCCAGATGCTTTCTCAAATTGGAAGGGGGTACCATGGATGCTTTCCTATGATGCAGGTCACTGATTTTTTTTTTTTTTGGCGAATTGAATGAAGTTTTCTTATGGGTTAATATACCTATTCAGTTGTATCAGCTAATTCTAGTGCGGTTGGGAACTTTCTACGTGGAAGAAGCTTTCATATCTGCAAATGGAGAAGTTGATGACCGTTCTGGTTCTAGAACAATAGACTTGGATGGACTTTTTACCTTCATGATTTCTGACATGAGGTTGTTTTAATCCAGAATGGAAATAATAGAGCTTGTTTAAAGGGTGTTATGACTCTCCAATCTCTGTTTAGTCCGAATCAAGATTATGGTTTAAATACTGTCAATTGCAGGGGGAAAAAAAAAAATCTAATCTTGTCTTTGTTTATTCTGTTCCTTTTCACACAAGCAGAGTCGGTTGAACTTAGAAATGCAAAGGTGGCTTTCTCATGCATTGTCAATCATGATGGCTGACATCACAGTGGATGCTCTGGAAAATCTGATTCACTTGGGGTAATAATTTCCTCCAAGCAACTATTCATTACCAATTCCAATCACCAACGGATCAAGAATACTTTTGAGGAGCAATAATCTTGGAGTTGCAATTCTATATCTTCATAGAATCACAAGTTACTAATTTAAGTGGAGAGGCGTCCCTGACAGATTGACCATATGGTGCTTTCCATTGTATTGACAGATATATACCTCTCAAATTCCAACCTTTCATCGGGAAGTCCATTAATCGTATCAGCAGATTTTCTGGGAAATTTTCCAGAGCTTGCAAGAGTTACTGGTGTATTGGCAGATAGGAGTGTCTGCACGATAGATCTGAAAGTGCAACATGTGAAGGATGTCCCTGTTGACAGAGTAATGTTTGATCTTGAATACATTCTGTTGGATGAATGAAGATCTTGCAAATTCTAACGTTTGCTTTGGAGTTTTTAGAGGATACTGCCAGCCTCACTGACACTTTGAATTGAAAGTCTTAACATTCTCGATTTAATGAGTAATGACCTTTTTGATGCAAAGCTCACCATGATGCCTTCCTATCTATTACAATACATACTAATGAAAACGCAGGAAGAATTTTGTTGATGATGCCTCAAATAGGGACTTTTATTATAATTATACTGGTCCTCTTATGCCTTCAAGCTTTACCTGAAATTGATCTAGTTTAGTGAATGTATATAAATGGAGATATCACAATGACATTAACTTGTTTGAGTTCTTTTGTTGAATATCCTCTCAGGTACTTGCAAAGAGAGAAATTGATGACCTCACAACCCAGGCTTGGTTTCATGAGAGCGTACAGCTTGCAGAGAAGGTTCATTTCTAACCTTATTGAACTACATAAAATTTGTTATAGCACGGGAGAATTTAATTTAGATGTAATATCGTTCATGTGAGTTTCCCAAGGGAAATTTTGACTGGATACACTTTGCAGGAAGGGGCATCTTTCGGAAAAAGGTGCCTTAGGTCAAATTTACCTTTTTGAGTTTGGATCTTCAGATGCATGATATCATTCTAACCAGAAAATCAATTGTTATTCATTAACACCTGTTATACCCAGAATTCTTGCTAAGACAATTTAGTTAATAACATCTGGTCATACAGAACTTTTTGAATTGGCCTCTCCATTGATTAATTCATAATATAAGTGCATGATATATTGCAGCATGGCAGCAAATCTGGATTGGCATCATGACCATTTTCACGCTTCTGTTACTTTCAGCTTACTTACTTTTTCATGTGCTGTCTAATTATAGGTTGCAAGAATGAGCATACAATCACGGGTTCCATCGGAGCATACGTGCATGATCTTACTCGAAACTGTTCGTGAGAAAATAACATCTGATATTAAACTAGAGGTATGGTTAAGCATTACGTGACTAGTAGTTTCTACGTTGTCATATAGGCTTATTCACCTCCTGCATCAGGCCCAAAAAATGTTTATGCTAAACCTGATTTAAGTAAGTATGACTCCTGCAGAACTCCTCAGTTTAAACATTGTTTCTATAGTCTTGTCTGTCGTGTATCCTTTTACCTCTGCACTTCTTATTATATATTTACAGAGTGGTTTTTGGTATCATCTGAAAGCTTAGACTGCGTCTAGCATTGCAGTTTCCATTTCCAATGACAACAGAAAGTGGTCAAGGTTTTTGGTATCATCTGGAAAACTTAGACTGCGTCTAGCATTGCAGTTTCCATTTTCAATGGCAACAGAAAGTGGTCAAAATGAATCTAGCATCCCCTGCTTTAGAATTAAGGGGGCACAATGTTGTTTTCATTGTTTGCAAGTGGAAGAGGAAGGAAATTGAAATTTCGGGTAAGACTTGTTGTTAAATCCTAAATAGGAGAAGAAACAGACAATATATTCTGTTAATAGTACCAGACATGTTCTAAAAGTGAAAATCAAATAGAAGAAAATCATTATATACATATATACTTCTAAACACATGGTAGTGAAAATAAGAACTGACAACTGTCTTTAACCAAATGCACCTTCAGATGCTTCAATCCCATCCATGGTAGTGATGAAGCTGATTTCAAATTTCTGTTTCTCTTCATCAACACAAGGTCATTTTCTTCACTTTAAAGCAGGTGCCTGAGAAAGTGAATTTCACGAAGATGCTGGACTTAAAGGGCCAGAGGGTAATTTTGCTGGGAAGTTTGGGTAAAGGCTTCGGAAACTTGACGGCAACAATGAAAAACATTGCTCCAGGAGCTGAAGAAAAGCAGTCCGATACTGCGGATGTCTTGGTCAAGGCAGCTTCAAGCTGTTGCAGCAAGCTGCTGGATCGTATCTGTTGCATGTGCTTCATCCAAACTTGCTCCTATGTGAATGACCGGTGCGCAGTCGCGCTTACGCAACTCTGCACCGGCCTCGCTTGTTTTGGGTGCATCGATTGTTGTTTCGATCTCTGTGAATGTCTCTAGTGATATTGACCAGTATGTACAGAGATTTGTGTTAATGCGATATTGGTGATTGTGTTACTTTCGTCTCTTCCTGGTGTGTCGAATAGTCAATAGTGATGTATAGTTTCTCAGAGAATATGTGGAACCTTAGACGGCCTATTGTTGATGTGTCTATATTGAAAACTCATAGATTTTAAAGACTAATGCAAGTGAAAGTGGATTGAATACATAATCGACATTGTAACAAAATTTCACCTTGTCCCCGATGATATCGTAACACTTGTTACTCAGTAATATACTAAGCCAGAGCCTTCCCGTTGAGCCTTTTCGCACCCTCTTTCTTGGCCATGCCTATGTTCCCAACCACTTGAGATGTACATGTGAGTTGTGTTAGAAAGTATCTCATGAGAGAATTGATATGGTGTTGAGCAGTTAATATGTCTTAATTGACTTATAATTCATTGACTTAGGTTTTTGAGTGAAAGTGAGTTTGGGTAGCTCAGACTTGGGCTCCTTTTTAGTAATCTCTTCAAGTGAAGGTATCGTGATTGATTGCTGGCCACTCCCAATGAACTTCCAACAAACTTCCATCTAGCACTCTCGTCCAGCCCCTAGTTCCTCTGATCAAATGAAGTCGATGGGTCTTAATGGGACAATGGTTATACTTCACTAGATAATTGTCTCTCTCGTAAACTAAGAATAATCAAGAACATTGACAAGGACTGACCTACTCGAACAATTGAAAGCATCAGCAATTCATTGATGTTCTATAAATTAATAACAAGGAAGTTGCGTAAATTAGAGTATTATGGTTGAGCCATAACATTACAAGAGTAGGGATAATAGTCCAAAAAGTTATAAACCTAATGTATAAAGGCCATACTATCATAGTCTTTTCATTTGTGCCAATTTAGTCCTAAATCTTTTGATGATTTGTCAATTTAATCTTAAGCCTTTTGATTATATCAATTTTTAGTCCTAAACCTTCTAAAGATTGGCTAATTTAGTCTATCTTTTGGCAAATTTTCAATTTAATCATCTTGATCAATTTTGGCAGGAAAGCACTAACATGGACATCTGGCCAACTGCTAGCCATCTTACGTGGCGTAGCTTGGCGTTGACTTGGATGATTTTTGCGCTTTTATTATATGTCTAAATAAGTTGCTATGTCAACTAAGTTATTTTCATGTGCCATCAAGTTCAATAATTTTACGGTGATATTTGATAGAAGCTGACGAAGGGTAAATGTGTCACATGCGTATCGATTTGGGGTTTTGTGATTAAAAAATTAGTTTAGGTATATTTGCTCTTGTGTACTAATTTGAGATTTTTCGTGATATTAACCTTATAATAATATAACTTGTGTGTACTGGAATTTCTAGGGGTCTAATTGCAAATTCTTCGGCTCTGCTGTTTCTGAAGTTACTAATTCATTTTTGCATTTTGGTGAAGTTTTAAATCACCTCTTTTCTTTTTGTGGAATGCCCCTAACCACAAATGCATTGAACTTAATATAGACATATCGATAGCAACTTTTTTCAATTTTTTTTTTTTTGGGGGGGGGGGGGTTGTTTTCGATAATCACATGGATAAGCAACTTTCGAAGGTAGAAATGAGTAAACTCGTCAAGAAATTACTGGTCGCCAATAAAGAGTGACCATTACCGTGGGGAAGTTAATTTAAATAGTTGGGAAGGAAAAATTACTCTTCATAGGGACAAAACTACTGAACCATGCATATTCACACACCTACTTTCCATGGGGAAAATTTTCTACATTACAAGACTTGTAAAGATTTTTTATTTTTTGTTTTATTTTGTTGTTGTTGTTGCTGCTGCAAAGTGGCACTTTAAAATAATTTTAATCGATTAAGCTGTTGTCAGTCAAGTGTCTTTAGTACCGACACATGACCAGCTAGTCAATCAATAACGCTTGGTCATCAGTCTTCGGTTTATTTTCCAAAGTGCGCGTTGGTTGACTTGAAGTTAATATATGGAAAGACATCTAGATGGATCCATAATAAATCCCTTAATACACGCACAAGGAGAAAGAATTCCATATACAGAGTACACGCTTCTATGAATAGCCAGTATGACTTCCATTCTTGATTTTTATTCCAACACGAGGCGATCTTCGTTCTCAATCGTGACTTTGACGCCAATACAATTTTCACATTCTTTCGCAGATTTTATTCCGATCGGATTTTCTTTATGCTCAAACCCGAAACTATTTTTTACGCTCTTTGTAAATCCTTTATCTTGTTGCTTTCTCCGTGTCTATGATACACCTACTTCATCTTTGTCCTCTCTAACTTCCTCGAGGTTTTAATGCTTCCGGTATGCCTGTGGCTAAGGAAATAAATGCTAACGTTATGTCGTACCGTTAGAAGTATTCTAGACCTTCCTTTAGAAATCATTGAGACTAAAAAGTTCTATCACTGTGGGAAAGTTGCTAAATTTAAATAGTTGGTAAGGAAAGTTACTTTCATAGGGATAAAACTACTAATCATGCCTGTTCATACACCTGCTTCCACGGGGAAAATTTTCTACATTACATGACTTATGAAGATCCTTTTTGTTGTTGTTGTTGCCAAAGTGCACTTTAAATAATTTTTAATTGATTAAGCTGTTGTCAGTCAAGAGATCTTCAGTACCGACAACGACCAGCTAGTCAATCAATAACGCTTGGTCATCCGTCTTGGGTTTATTTTCCAAAGTGGGCGACTCTAGGATTTTGGGGGCGATGATTGACATGAAGTCAACACATGGTAAGCCATCTAGATGAATCCGTCATCCACCCATTATTACACGCACAAGGAGAAAGAATTCCATGTAGAGAGTCGACTCCTTTTTAGTTTCTTGATCACTTCATCCAGGAAAGTGGATTCCTTGAATTTCAGGACAACCTTGCACCCAATGAAAATCCAAGGAAGAACTTCCGTTCTTGATCTTGATTCTAAAGCAGACACAAATCTTTATTCTTGATCGTGAGTTCGACTCGGACACAATTTCCGTATTTTCCCATATATTTTATTCGGGTTGGTTGTTATTCACGAGCTTAAACTCGAGACATATTTTAACATAATCACAACACTCTCTGTTAGGATGCACTTATGAGTTGTGTTAGAGAAATCTCACGTCGAAAAATTAATTTGATTTCGAGCAGTTAATATATCATAATTGGCCCATAACTCATTGGCTTAAACTTTTGAGTGAAATGGATCAACTGGATATATTAACAGGCTCCGTCTTGAATGGACTTCTGCTTTGCACTCCTAACATTCTCTTGCTAGAAATGTTCACTGACCGTATGTCACGGATGACACGTTGAGAGTTTTGCATGAATGAGTGTCAGAAATGAGGGACCATATTCTAAGCCAAGAGAGAGTGAGTCATTTACAACCCATATTCCTTGGCGTTGGCTCCCCGAAAGTTACAGTCACGGCCGTGCTTAAGCATTGCTATGATGTTTCGTGTCATCTTAATGGTAATGTTCCCTTGTTGGTATTGATAACTATATAGAAGGAAAAAATCAATCAACCGTGGCCTCTAGGAAATCTTAAATTAATATCCATGATAAAGCTTCTTCACTATAAAAGTAGTTGTTCTCAGATTCAAGTTCAATAAATAGTTCATGTCCAAGTGTATCTTATGAAGAACTCCTAAAAGCAAGAGGCAGTTTTTCTTCAATGAATTTGATTGGTGTTGGAAGCTTTTGGTTTTGTTTACAAGAGGATACTTAAGGACAATGGGATTGTTGTTACTTTGAAGGTGCTTCATTTAGTCCATCATGGTGCTCTAAAGAGCTTCATAGTCGAGTGTGAGGCATTGAAAAAACATTAAACATTGAAATCTTTTGAATATATTGACAGTTTTGCTTAGGTATTGATTGTCAAGGAAATGGCTTTAAGGCCTTAGTCTATGAATTCATGGACAATGGAAGCTTGGAACGATGGCTATACCCAAGGGCAACATCATCTCAAGCGAGTGAGCTTCGAAAAAAGTTGAACTTCATTCCGGAGGATAAGTATAGTATTGGTGTTGCTTCTGCACTAGATTATCTTCATCACTAATGCCACTTCCCAATCCTTCATTGCGAATTAATACAAAATGTGTTGCTAGAAATTGCTTATGTGGCCAATTGGTGCTAATGTGGGGTAATTTTTCAAAAATATTTTAGTACTTTTTTGGATTCTTATGTTTATATTTATTTCTTTTTCCTTTTCTTTCTCTTTTCTTGGTTCTTTCTTCCTGTGGCCGATCATCGAGCTTGGCAACCAGCTAGAGGTGAGGCCGGCCTCTGATGAGGCTCGCCTAGCTGCCACTGGTTAGGTGTGACCTTGCCGGTCTTTGCAGTCTAGTGGCGGCTAGAGATAGAAGGGATAGAAAAAAAAAAAAGGAACGAGAAAGAAAAAGAAGAAGAATAAATAAAAACAAAAAAAATTAAAATACTCTCAAAAATTAGCCACAGCTTTAGGCACACCATGTCAGCGGTTTCTTATCAAAATTGTCATGAAGGTCTGAATTGGCACAAATGTAAAAATTTAGTATTGAATTAGCAAAAAAATTTTAAGATTGAATTGACACGATTATAATAGTCTTCAGACTTTTTTTTTTTTTGGGTAATTCTTCCAAATTAAATAGTTGGGAAGGAAAGTTACTTTTCATAGGAACAAAATCAGTAATCATATATTATGCATACGCCTACTTTCCATGGCGATAAGTTTCTATACTACAAAACTTATTATAGTCACTTTTTGCCGAAGTGGCACTTTGAAATGATTCTAATAGATTAAGCTGTCATCAGATCTTCAGTACGACAATGACCAGCTAATCAATCAATGGCACTTGCTCACGGTTGGGTTTATTTTCCAAAGTGGGAGGACCTCAGATTTTGGGGGCATTGGTTGACTTGAAGTCAACATCAGGAAGCATGAGAGAAAAGAATTTCATGAAGAGTGTCAGCTTCTATTCTGGCGGCATTGGCTGAGTGAAGTCAACACGTCATCCACCCCCCTACACCGCAGCAACATTGTGTGCGGCTTCATTTACATAATTAAATCCTAATCTGTCTCCATCTTTAGTGGAAATTTATTGATTTATGATTGCAAATCCGAGCGTTTCATAATCTCTTTACTCGGAGGAGTGCCTTTTCTTCCTACAGCTTCACTAGATTCGCGATGCATAGTATAAGCCGTGCGAGACGGTTGGAGATGAGTGATGTTGCAGTCAAGCCAAGCAACTTATTTCAAGGTGAGAATTGATACACACTGTGAGGGTGCTTCCGGGGGCTCGTGGTTCTCTTGGTACAGCGGGACCCGGTTTGGACCGGGTACAAGAAGGTGTCCTGAAAAATCGATGACACCTTCCCATAAATCTCGACAGCCTCATTAGCACCTATCCATCCCTCTATTTCTTCTTGCCTTTCTGAGCTTTTGACATTGACTTTAAAGACTTGGAAAGCATAAAGTAGAACTTGGTGTGTGGGACACTATCTTTTTCCTTTTAAAACAGTATACTTCCCAACGGAGCGCGCAAGCTATTAAATTCGCGATTTAAGTCAAATAGTTATTTCATATCAAGGAAGGAAAAGAAAAGAAAAAACAGAGCAAAATGGGTGATAAGTATCACTGTACTTTTTCCAACACTCATATAAAAAATGACAGACTTTCTATAATTGGATGTTTAACAAGTATCATTTTAAGTATACTCCTTATAAAAAAAGAGATATGGTGTGCTCAAAAGAGACTTGCGATGAAAACTTTAATTTCATTTCGCAATGAAATTACTTAAATCAATTTCTCGATATTTATTGAATTTTCCTTTAACCCATTGATATTAATGGTCGAGGATTAAGTGACTAGGAACAACTTCTCCAAGAGAGAAAATTACATGAGTGCATCGCCCAAAGAGAGTAACATTTTTCTTCGAAAAATTACATGAAAAAATTATGCTATATAAAAAAATCCACTGAACATAACAACAATTTTTCATTTCAAGGTGAGTAGCTATATGTATGAACAACGAATAATTATTTAAGGAAAAAAGGGAAAAAGGTGGCATTTATTTAAAGGGAAGATGGATACACACTGTTTAGGGTGCTTCCGGGTGGCTCGTGGTTCTCTTTGTTGCATGTGAGCGGGACCCGGTTTAGCCCGGGTCCAAAAAACCGTTTCAAAAAGCTGTCCTGAAAATCGACGATACCTTGCTAAAAATCTCTCGACAGTTTCCATCGGCACCTATCCTTCCCTCCTTTTGTTTCTTCTTACCTTCGTCCTTGGGTTTTTGAGTCATGAAACTCACAAGCATGTTTGTTTTGCAGAGTTTCCATCATGCCAATTTCTTCTTTGTATGGCTCTTGCACTAGTGCTTATACCAAGTCTCCACTGCCACACAGAATGAAATAGATAGACTCGCCCTGCTCGCATTTAAGGCGCGCCGCGGATCCTTTCGGTGTGCTTGACCTCATGGAATCATAGCGTGACTCCTAATAGCCACCCGTTAGTTTGTGAATTTATTTAAAGCTGTCGTCTTATGAATGAGGTCGCGAATTGGGTTCCGAAATAGGATAATCGCTCTCAAGAGTGTTACGGAGGTTGAAATTAGATATCGCCTCGAAAGGTGTGAATTGGCTAGCTTGACTTTGAATGCCTAGAAAAAAAGGGCAAAAATTGAAAATTGCCATCTCGCCCCGACTTTGCTAGAATCCATGGCTAGAGGTGTTAGTAAGTTTTAGCGGGCTAGAAAAATTGTTCAGAGCGGTATTCCGAGTTATTTTCCGATCGGATGAACCAATCAGCACCGGATTGAGGCCCCTACCGGATCCTGAATTTATGATTTTCTGTAGAAATGCTCGTCGTTCATCTTTTTACCCAATTTGACTAGTTTGCCCTGAAATTATTGGTGGCCCAAAACCCTTATTAGTCCGAAAATTCATTGATAGCTTTCAAAACCATCATGGTCGAGTTGTTCAGCTTTTGTCATTTTCGGTGATTAGTAACTCAAATATTGAGTCCCCATAAGTCATAAATCCTGCTCTCCTCTCTCTCTCTCTCCCTCTCTCTCTCTCTCTCGTCTCTTCTCATTTGACCAGTCAAGCTACTCTCTCTCTTCCCTTAAGCTCACGTATCTCTAATTCTCAGATCTCTCTCTCTCGCTCCAGGATTTCTGTGCCTGCCAACTTTAACTAGCTCCGACGAAATCCGTGTTTGGATTTTCATGTTTTTGATAATGTTGTAGTCCTAGTCCGAGCTGAGTTCACAGATCCTTAGCTTTGTGCAATCACTTAATAGTCCAGAGAGATCGTTGTGTGACATTCTCAATATCTCTCGAGAGGTTCGAGTTGATTGGAACAGGTTTTATGTGTATGCGGCGGAATCTTTGACATATAGCTCATGTTGATATATGTTAACCCCATCATCTAGCTTATGACACTACACAATAGAGCTCATTTTTATTGAGGGAAAATTTGATTTTTGGTATGGCTTTAACCAATCTATCTGGCAACAAACAACAATACATGTTACACTTGATCAGCACCGAAGTTTGGACTAAAAAATCCATCGGAATCCATCATGCTTTGTTAGTTGCCGCGTGCACAAGCCGTGGTCCGTCGCTTCCTCAAGCTTCGTGTCAGCCTTGATTGGGTAAGTTAACCTCCTATTGCTCGATAGAATATTGTACATGCTATGGACTAGCTCTAGGGGGTCCGATTCAGATAAATCGGTTAAGAAAAATTGCCGAAATTGACATATGTTTGGCAAATTCTTTTGTGGTGAGCATGTGTAATATTATATTGGGCTTGGTATGTTTGCTGTCTTGGTCTGAATAATATGCTGTGGTGTTGTGGTTGATGTGGGTCCCTCGAGGTTCGGGTACCGAAAAATTGATTTTTGAGCTTGTTATTCAAAAACGGGCCAAATAGTATTTCGAAAATCACTTTCATAACCCATGAAATACTGTTAAGCCTAAGGGAGAGGAGGGAGTGGAAATGTGCTAGATCTTAGAAGAGGGAAGGTTAGTACGATTCTCCTTTCGCCATGCGGGGGTCACGGGAGGGTCAGAGTCCGGGCAGCTACATCGGTCGTTTCTTGGGCAGGGGGGGGGGGGGAGTGCGGGAAGCGAGCCAGCGGGGGGG